>JTDE01000808.1:169113-183850 GCA_014338405.1 Paragonimus skrjabini miyazakii
GACTGTTGTTTGAACTGACTACACTACTCCGTTCCGTATGAGAAGCTGGAGAGGTGCTTTGGCAACAACGCTCATCATTTTTATAAAAAGATTCCAAGACACCACCATATCCGTAGCCTTGTGCCTTAACATCCAAAATTTCTGAGGCTCTCGCATCGAAGTGGCTTCTGAAACATTGAGAGAATCAGATAGAATAAAGTAGGCGAAATTTCCGCCTAGTTTCGGGTGTGCCAATCGTATATTTACCATGCAACAGGCATTAAAACATCGATACTCCTTTTTCAGTCAACGGTCGTGTTAATTTTGGACCTGAAGGCTGCTTGTGAATGGGCTATCCGATATCCTCTTCGGGGTTATTTCCATCACAGAAGAGTCTAAATGTGGCTACTTCAGTTCATTGAAATAATTGTATACCAGATTTGATTGCTGAGTGGGCATTTATGGGCAGCTGTCTTGAACATCCTCCACAGGGCTGGTGAACTGACTGGATTTTATGGTTGATCTGTATCGGACGCACTTTGCCCTTGTAACGTGCAGTGTTGTTGAAAGATTTAGTTAACACCGACCTCGTGTTTGTTATTGCTTGCTGGCGACTTGAGAATATCGATTGTTACACTTACCTGAATAATATCACCCCAGGTTGTAACAGTTCTGACGTAGTCCACGAGGAATGCGAAAGCACAAAGTGCCTTCACCAATGTTTGTCATTTGTGGTGTCAAAATCGTCCATTTTTGATTAAAACGGGGTTTGCAATGCGTTTGTGCTCTGAGTTTCAATCTGTGGTTCAGAGACCTGACCCATTTCTACGGATGGTGCGTGTAGACTCTCCGTATTCGATCAGTATTGCTTCTGCCAGTTAGCCAGTATCGAGTGAACTGACTGTGTGGTCGACGCGATATTACGTCGGCGCGTAGTTTGGCGGTGTTCGGGTTCGTAGCCGATAATTGATGTAACGGAAATCCACAGTCATCGTTTGTCAGGTCACGTACTCCTTATATCGAGGTAAAGGATTAGCAAAGTTTTGTTGCTTTCATTATCATCACGACGAAACAGAACATTTCCCCTGTCCGTTCATATAACAAGTGTATTAGGGATATCGTTAAGAATCTGAACTGTGGCCTGGTCGCCGACACTAAGTCTCAGCTACTGGAGAAAACTAAGTAAGTGGGGACTGCTTTTGCTTCACCGAACACTGGCAGATTTTCAAAGCCTATCCGTGCTACCGGTCCATGTCGTCCCTCTGTTACTGAAGTTATCAGAGAGGCAGATGCCAAACTCAGTGAAATTGAGGTCTGAAGGTTAGAGTGTAGGGTGAAACATTTTGAGGGTCCATTTAGCTGGTCTTTCGATTCTGCTGTGTTACATCCACAAACTTGCCAGTTGTTTCAACTTGCTGCGGTCACTCGGTAACAATCTCGTCATCCATGAAACTCTCTTTATCTGATGTGTTTCATATTTTCGTTCGAAACCGGGTCATTGCCTGCCATTTCTACTTTTTGACCGTCGTAATGTGTGCCTAATTCTGGCAGCCAGTCGGTGACTCATTCAGCCGTGAATGTGTACGAGTCACGTTGGCGCGAGGTGTTTCGCGCAGTGTTTGAAGTCCTTGCTAAACGGTCTGGGTTGTGAATTTTTGAAGCATGACTACGTATTGATCGAGTATGTAACAAAGTACATGGTTGAGGACACTATTTTGTGGTTTTATTGGTTGCTTGCCAAGCAGTATGTGAGCAACGCCGTTGACATCCTCTGCCATGTTCCATTGAATGGTACCGTTTGTTCGTGGATAGCAGTCTGATCCGTGTCAACTGAGCGCTGTGAGTTAATCAAGCTAATCTTTTTCTTGTCGCATGTTACACTTCGCGAAAGCAACTAGTTCACTTTATTTATTACCTATGCGATAAGAATGCCTATTTTCATGTTACAAACGCACATTTGTAGTTGGTTTACTCAAGTCTTCATGCCGTTCTTTTCCTTTTTGAAAATGTTGTTGGCGTATACAATCTTTGTGTGTGTGTGTGTGTGTGTGTGTGTGCATTAGCTCATGTTTGAGTGGACGCCTAAGTACCGTATTAGAAAAAGCAGCTGGTCGGCTTTTGCTTATCAAACATCCTGTTTATTGATCACGGAAACAACATGTACATTGTTTTTTGTTTGCTTCAACTCCAGCGCATTAATATCACCGAGGAGGTATCAAAAACAACTATATGGCGCCAGTTGAGCGGCGCTGATGTCAAGGATGGTGCGCATGTACCCCCGTGAGTCCAGCATACCTTTGGACTGTTGCTTTTTTCGGTTATATTGCTACGATATGAGGTGTTTCGGATTTAAAACCAACTTTCCTAACTCTTCATATCAGTCCATTGCTGTTCGAAGGTTGATGGTCATAAGCCATTTGTTGGACAAGATAATTCGTAATAGTTGCTTATGAAAGTACACTCAAATCTATCGTGTTTTTTGATGGTTGGGCATTCATACTTTAGGGTCCGAGATATATGATATCCTTCATCGAGTTTTCTGCTAACCGTAGTTTCATATGGAATATAATTGTTTTCAAATATTTTACGGTCTATGCTATGCATCATCGGCACATTTGGCAGACCTCACTGATCTAATTAGGGCACTGGCCATCAAACCCCGCTGTTTCCAATATTTGGGACTAACTTTTAACCAATGGTGTTCTCAATAAGTGTATCTTTTTCTTAGAAGCAGCTCATACCAACCTGATGGATTGTTATGTACAACACAAAACTAACATGTGCAACTGTTTAAAAGGAAGATTTTGGTTTGTTTGACACGCTTCATTTTCTCAGAACAGTGGTTTCGAGCAAATGTATCTTTTTGATATTTTTTCTCTCAAACTTCCACTGAGTGAATGGCATTTGCTTGCGAAATGCCATTCTCATTAACATTGAACATCAAATAGGATAGCACTAGTCTACAGATAGAGGTGTCTCCAACAATACAGAGTAGACGGAGTCACACGTTTGGTTACATCTTGCGGGATATGCAGTGAAGCACTCTGAACTCTTGAATGATCGCAGTCTTGTAACCCATGACAAGAAGATATGTCAAAATAGAGTTAGTAGTGTCTTTGATTAGTCCGTCACTAAGTCAACCGGTTGGTGCTGTTAGGTTCCTCTGAACAGGCATCCTGTTGTGCGATCAATTTAACTAGTGTCGCGGGGACAGTTGAAATACCACGCACACTCACACACATGGAAGTAGTGGAACAAAACAACGAATCTTTAGTGCATGAACCTACCGTACGTCCACTTTCAACGGTGTTGCTGAACTGAGCTAGGACAAATGTTTTGTGTGTTCTGATTAATTTTCGCTGAAGTGGTTCCCTTGCAGTATCTCTTTTGAACGGTAGGCGCGCAATTGGATTTTTCTTTACTAGTTTATATTTGGCAAGCTTCTTCGGTGTATTGATTCTCAAGGTGTCCGCAGTGAATTCCATCTCAATTGCCAAACAGTCTTGAGAGGAAATTCCTTCCGAATCCAGACCAGACCAGTTTGTGCCGCAAGCGGGTTATGTTGACCAATCTTAGCTTTCCTCCCATACATATTGCGTTTCAAAAGATTTTTCATTGGTGACCCAAAAAGGCCTCACTATTGGAGATGCTTTTTATATTGTCACGATACCATACCCCGTCAAATAAAACCCAACTCGCATCACTTACTGAGGCTTTTGCACACAGCGATAAACTACCAGCAATTGTCTGCGGTCTCAGTACATGCATGTTCGTCATGGTGCAAACAATTCCACTTGAACACCCGTGCTTTCTAGTCGACTCTGTGCATCTGACGAGTGATCATTCGGCAACTTGTTCATACAGCAGTCAGGGCCTACACGACCAGGAGAAAACTACGGAGAGTCAACTATGCAGTCTTCCAATCACTGTGAACTGCGGTCTCAAACAATTCCAGCAAGTTTTGGTCCGTGGTATTGTTTACTCATCCACTTACGGTTCAACAGCTGTCTCTTACGGTTCTGCCACCAGATTGGTCTCTGGTCGATCTGATCACTGGAGAAGACGCTTCTCGCTCTCCGGAGTTCAAGATAAAACCCCACTTCCAGGTTTAAACAATTTACTACTCACGTGTTTAAAGCGCATGAAAACAAACTTCTTGGCAAAATATTTCAACCTGCTTTTGCCGACAGAGGGTTGTCCGATTCAGTTATGCCGCTCCTGCGTCATGCGTGCCCCTGAAGTAGAGAATCCAACTTCTTCCAACGACCTGTGTCCTGATGCCTTAAGTTCGACGCTGGCATGTTGTTTCCATAGGATATTGGCTGACTTCTGGAATCTTGGTTTGCGATCGCCAACTTTTCAGTTCGCATTTGTATTTCGTGATAGATGTCCCGAGTTGACCTCATTATTTCGCGCCCTGTGGGATTTCTGTTCATCATCTTCCAGTCAAAGTGCGACTTCGTTGACGTGTCCAGTGCACTCCATTCCGTTTAATTTCACTGGATCACCAAGCCGGTCCGGCCGTTAGTTGTTCCTTCGCCTCAAACAAGCTACACTGTTGATTCTTATCCAAACGCCTCAGCCTCGCTGGAAGCCTCTGTCGTTCTTTCTCAGACCGATGCTTGCCAGTTATCACCCCTGCCATTCACCATGGGTAAAGTTACTGAGCTTAGTTGACAGTTCCACGACACATTGGTTAGCGGCTTCATCCACGTTAATGGCCTCTTCCTCCTGAAGGAGAATTCGGAACGTCTTGCAGAGAAGAATTCAGCGCATCCAGTACCATGGACTATGTCACATTGACATCCAACACTCGGTGGACGTATCTCATGGTTATTCGCGAAGCTTCTAAGCATAACACAACAGCTCTCACTAAAGGATCCATCCATTTTGACCCGGATTCAGTCCACTTGTTGAGCGTCTCCGACACGGCGACCTTTTTAAGAAATTGAGGCTTTCCTTAACCACCAAGCGAAATTTCATCCGACGCTGGATAAAATCACCCCTGCACCTCTGATACCGCATCAGTGATTTTAGCTGTTGTGACAGCACCTCATTCCCAAAATGAGTTGTTCGTTAGTTACGATGTGAGTCTATCGCACTACATTGGTGAGAGGCACATCTTTAATGAGGCTGGCAAAACAAATCGCGTATCATCGATCGATCCAGTTTTGGGGGTGTTATCACTATGCGTCTTGATTGCTTTGTATGATAATTTTCTGCCGTATGTATTCAGAGCCCCTGTGGATTGATTTTTGACCCATTTCCAATAAACAGTAGTGCTCCCGTCTTCCGCTTCTCGTTGGAATTCGAGTCGAGCGACTGGATGCGCAATAAAGTACACGTAGTACAATACACTTGGAGTTATAAACTGTGTAATTTATCAGTTTGTTCTGTAGTGGCTCTACCCTCCTGAAGCCAGGTCAATCGGCTACACTCACACTCCGATTTGCATCGGTGGACCAAGCATTCGGAGGTTAACTGTCACCGTCCACAGTTTTCGCAAACCAATATCGAAGAAGCTGCTATATAGTCCCTGTCCATTCCTTTGACGTATGATCAGATGTCATTCATTTAGCTCCATTCTGAAGGATATGAACGTTTCGGTACGCGTTCGGGGTGGTGTAGTGATGACGAAGGGAAAGCTCATACAACATAAATAGACAAGCTCTGTAATGCGCTGAATGGTTGCCGTGTTAAGACAGTAGCTTATTCTCTATTCTCCAGCCGTTGTCTGCTCACCCTTACTCAAGTTCTTACTCAGTTTCTTAATTCGTACCATCCAACTTCTATGTGGCCTCGTACGGACTAAGGTTCAGCATTTACAAAATGGTCGAGGTGACCGCCGAGTTTTCTGCCTTGGCAGTCAACTAGAAAGCGTCGCTCATATTTTTCAATCTTGTTGGATCACACATGGTGTTCGATAGAATCGCATGGTTGAGAACCTGGCGAAAAAACTATTCAGTCACCCTTATGCAATCTACGACGATTTAACATAATCGACTCCAACCTTGTTCACTTTTGTCTTGGTCTCAGATCGCAACGACAAAGCTGTGGTAGTTAACACTACTATATTGGATGGCTATCGAAGCCAGGTTACCTGGACCGACAGAATCGAGGAGTATAGGGCCGATTCTCACAATGCTTCTTTTAAATCGACCCTCCGCACAGTGGGCTGTTGAGTGACCTCTTGTTTCTGCGATCATCGCATTCCGTAGAATAAGCTATCCTTTATGTAATTCCATTCTCTGACTGCAACTACCCACACATACAGTCACGGATTTTTGCTTACTGACCACTCCAAATATCTGAAAACTTACACCTTTATGCGGAGTACTTGATACTGTTTCATTTTTTCTGGGAATGCCTCACTATGAAAGGATATTTTACCATCCTGCTGAATGAATCTTGATTGTACTGTGTGTGCCGTGTACTGGAGCTCCACTAATTTTGTGAAGCTTTTTCTTAGAATAAGCTCCCCTGTTTTCCTTTGTTTGAAATATTCAACAGAACTTACACTTGATTATGGCTGTTGTCTATCTTTCTAACTTTGACTGAAGGTATCGGTCACTTGTTCAGCATTACATATCATGTAGCGTCCTGCACTTGACAGCCAACTTTTTCGAAGTCCCCAAGTTTTTTTGTTCATTCTTCTGGCCACCGTTTTTTTGAAAGGTGTGCCTAATTTGGTTTCCAGGATAAACAGTAATGAAGCGTGCTTTCGGGTGATCTTTGCTTTGCGGCTCGTAACGATTAAACAACCATCATACAAGGAGAGAAAGGTCGTACGTTAAGGTTAACAGTGAGATTATCTGTGAGAAAAATCGAGTCGCATTTTATTGTTACATCACCCACTGTTTGTTGCCAGATTGCCGTGACCCAGACAGGACCCAACTGACATCAGTTCGATTCCGGGAGCTCTTAACTAACAGAATAACCTTGTACTCATTGTGACTAACATCAGCCACTTGGATACTACTTCATTCACCTGAAATCCCCAAACTTTCTCACCGACAGAAAGATGCGTATTTTTTATAGGACCATGATGTACAATGCTGGAGAGCCGTTGCAACTCACATCCACCAACCATCAACATTAAAGGCTATGGTTCGCACGACACATCGATTGTTTGATTGTCACTGGTCCTGTATGGAATTCCCCTATTCAGACTTGCAAACAAACGCCCCTACCCAAGTTCACGTCCAACTCGCTCACTCTGTCCAAGAAGCAAATTTGTGTAGAATCGTGTCCATGTTTTGGAGCAACCAAACTAGCCATGGACGGTTTCATGATTCTAGTTCGCTAGAGTGACGTATGAACGGTTCTATCTTCCCCAGTGATACCCATTGTAGCTAGTACGTAAATAAACTAGATTTGGTTCAATGGAACTGCCGTTGCTTTTTTCCTTAGGGAGCTGGGTCTATTTTAATCTACTAAAAATCGTTTTGTATATGGTTTTGGTGGATTCCTTTTTTCAAAAGCGTACTTAGTACATCGGAGATTTATACCTCGTGAAAGGTTTTTTTTATTGAACTGGATTGTTTCTTCTTCAAATGGATATATAAATGTACTGCGTGTCTGCAGCACGCAAGCTAAATCAAGTGCATCCGATCACGAGCCTCTGAATAAATTTACTCATTGATTGACCCAGCTTATCAAGCATCGCTGCACCATTTGGCGTCATCTCCCCCTAAGCTTTCAACAGCAATGAATTTCAAACATCTGCTTGCTTTTGTCACTCCCGTTTTGGTAATTTGATCTGCGTTGCCAGCGCAGATCCATTCACTCATGCTCCTTTTGTGCCCGTTTTAGAACTAATGACCTTCACTCGCTTTCTAGTTAGCAGTACGTATTGATAAAACCACGCGAAGCACCTAGTCACTTATGAGATGTACTACTGCATTGTTGTAAACGAGGTTTCGTGAAAACACACAAACTACAGGCAGAGCAGAACCAACAACAGAACAGCCGAGGCATCGCGGTCAATTGGATTTCTCCTTTTTACTACTACCTGTCTATAAAATAAAACATGGAAACAACAAAACTGAGACCGCTTGGTGTTACAACTACCGTGTTCTTGCTTTCATTTCGGAAGGTAGCAAGGTTCCATTAGGACCTACCGTAGTAAAGCCTTGTAGTTTAAATCTATGTGATTTACACACCACATTGTGTTCGCTAGTTAGCTGAAGACGATCCGGGATCTAGGTTGGGAGAGGGAGTAGAGAGGGGATCACCCGTAACTTACATCTGTCTATCCCTCTTGATGAATGTAATGAATAAGGCGGGCCGGTGGATCCCGCGCGGCGACCAGTGTCATATTCTGTTGTTGTTAAATCGTGTCATTTTTACTGTTTAACTGAATGTCCTATCAAGTAATAGCGGTTAATGAAGCGGAGCTATGAAAGTCATGAGGAAAGGTATCATTCCAGATGGCCTCTCACTGACATCTTCAGATCTGTTGCATGTTTGCATTGTGTAGATGTTTTTGTGTGGATCGTTTGAGTGCAGATGTGGAGATTTTGGGAACTAGGCCCCATGGCTTTTATTGCATTATCCTTTTGAAACATGCCACTTGCGCAACAGTTTCAACTGTTGATGTATTATTGTTACTGATAGTGATTATTACACATTATTTGCACGGCCTCGCCACCCTTCGGACTAGAATTCGTAATTATGTTATAAAGGTACGCCTGTTCTTGATGTTCTCTATCTGTTTGGTCATTCCACACTTGCACATAGGCCCTTAATGGTAATAAACTTCACACAGGTGCTCGGTAGTCAAGCACTGCCGCCACATATTCTCGCAATAAATATATGTACCCGTTCTTCCTGGCGTCGTGCCTTCTTCGCTGAAATAAAGTATATGACTTGGCAAACGAAAACGAGTTCGGTCACTGGTTATCAAAAAACGGAATTATCTCTCCTAGACGCATAATTCACTTAGCCGTGGTTGCAGACGCTACGGTGGGTGACCGAATCCATTATCATCGTTATTACTTTTCTCTCCGTAAATATCTATGGAACGTGACTTATTAATAATATGTGGCAGCCAAATCCGTAGGAAAACTGTCGCATAGACATTATATTGCCCCAACTTGCTTATCAGCTGTTTGTTTCTTGCCTTGTGCTTTTTTAAGGTGCATGCACTTCGTTTACCTCATGTGCATACACGCTACATGCTCGTGTAGCAACAGTGTCAGTATCGTTTGCTGATATTTTTCTATCATTGGTGATATTTGCATCTTTTCCTAATGTCTTCTCCAAATAGAAAATACAAAGCCAAGGACTCAAAAAAGCGTCACCATCGAAGAAAGGCACCAAAACCTGCGGACTCTCATTCGAGCGAGCATCATGTCCTTGTTCAAAGTGAACAGCCTGCGGAGGAGGTGAATAAACCTGTGCTATTTTGCATTGATCCAAAAGAACAGGAACAGCAGTCGAAAAGCCCATGGAATATCGGAGATGTTGAAGAAGAATACGGTGATGAGGGTGAGCAGGGTGCAAAAGCTCAACGTGCACTCCCTGCCCCTTTGATCACGATCAATCCACCCTCAGTGCATGATTCGCTGGAGGCGATGCGCCGTCAACCAATGGTGTGATACCGACGGCGCCTGTTCCCCTATGTAACCCACGTATATTGGATTTTTCGTCATTCTTCTCCACTCATATTTTTATAATTTTCATCCTATTTGAAATACGCATGCATACTTCATCCTCACTAATTATGTCAGCTAAGTCGTCTGATTCATTATCTGACTCCCTAGGGTTCTGTAGCGAAATGTACCTATCCACTTACCTTTTCCACAAGGCACTTCACTGTTAGGCATCGTGCTCATGAAGCATCCTATCTCTGTCATTTGTTACAACTCTTCCTTTTACCTGTTCGTGTTTATTCGAATCTTTGCACTCATTTCCATAATTCAACCTTATGTGCCGCTTCTAATCAGAAATTGCCTTTCCGTAGTTAATTGCGCGCCTAACGTGTTTGGTCAGCTCTCACATTCTTGTTACTTTTTATCCAGTCACCGGCCTTATCCCCGTCTAATCACTCTCATCGTTTAGTTGCCAATCGTCCACAGATTTATATAGTGTTTTGAATTCTCTAACACTCGTTTGGCAAACAGGCTAGGCGTCATCGCTGTCTGTTTATTACCGTTTCCATGGGTTCTCTAATGAGTTTACTGAGAAAGAAACCTGTTCGCTTGCTCATACCTTCCTCGCCCTTATCTGGACGACTCCCACGATTCCTCGATTGTATCTTCATCACACACATCTTTTAATGGTTTGCCTTTTACTACAGTCTAGTATAGCATGCATATACACACAACACTTAGATCTCTTACCGTTAGGTTTTCGTCATTTAAAGAATTCATCGTTTTCAGTGTTCATTTTGTATAAACAAGGCGAAAATTTAAAAAAAAAACGCCACCTTTGTCGATTAACGACAAGTATCACTCTTTATGTTTCGAATCTAGTCCGCACACGTTCTTGACACATTGTACAACTGTGCTCTGTTTATCACTAGAATTGGTACACAGCGATGCTAGAGTTTACTGCTCGCAGTCAATGTCTATTTCTCTCTATTCTCCTTCTTTATATGGTTGCTCATTGGTTTCTGTCAGTTTTCGTTTCTTACGCGTATTCGCCACTACATACACATTAACAGACAGATATAAAATTTGGTTTATTGTTTGCCACGTAGCAGCCTATCTGGCCTTTGTTTTTACCTCAATATTAACATTTCAGTGAGAACAGTCTTTGACCTACTCCAATACGACCACGTGTTATGTGCTTTCCAGGTTGAACCTTACAGATCGAGGATAACTTCCAGTCGACATCATTTTGTTTCATGCGTTGACTTCGGAGAATTATGATTAAGTTCATATTATCCATTTCCTAGTTTGTCCTTTTGATACAGCGGCTCTTAAAAAACTTAAGAACCGCTTGGGAATATTCTAAATTGAGACTTTAGCTGATGGGACAGTACAGTAGGTGAAGTAATAAAGTTAACTAATTTTCAGTGTTGTGCGCTACTCAACATCACTAATCAGACGTTGACACTATGCTTTGACACGTCGCGCGAACCGAAACTAACTACCACCCTCAGTAATCGGGGGACAAAAAATGAGTGATAGACTGACAAGTATGCCTTGTGTGGGACATTTTAACGAAGAAATGAACCCCGTACGACCGTCGGCAGACGCTGAACTAGATCAGATATGCAATCTAGTGGGTGCAATTGTTGCAGTTTGATGTCCGGCAATAAATGGTTTTTCATGCCAAACTTCCCTTGCTGACACGAGATTGTTGGTTGATAAACAGGTGCCCAGGAAAACACCGCTACTTTTATGTCTGACTTCATGATAGTTTTTGAACATTTTTGAAATAACTGAATAAAAATGGTTGACTAAAGATTAGCACTTGTGACCATCGAAGCTGGAATTACTGTTTGTTTGATCTTGAGATCACTTTAACTTTCAGCAAACTGCCCAAACCATGTTTTTGCCACTAATATCATTCAAGAACTAATGTCCAGTTATTACGAAAAGGCCAACCGAAAATATATGCTGCACTATCACGCGTCAGAGCTCTCAAACACAAAACGTTCCAGAGTAAAGCGTGCGGCCGTATTATCTCTCTATGAAGACAAGTGTAATAACGGCATAGATCGTACTTGAAGGTTACATCTACTTTCTTGTTCTATGGCAGTTGATGAACTGTTTTACCACGCCTGAGTTTTTATTTTTTCACATACAGCATTCTCGTTTGGATCATCCGACGCACATAATTTTTCTCATGTTGGAACAAGCTTCCCCAAAATGAACTCAAAAAGACAAGCTAGTAGTGGTATACTACACGATCTTTGTTCGAACTGATTTCGCTACATCTTACCAAGTTCATGTTGCAGAAATGAAAATTACAAAAAATGCATAAAATTGTCACGGAGTGTCCTGTCCAGTTATGGACAAATCCACGGGTACTATCAATGTAGTGCTAATTTAGTAGACTTTCTTTTGCACACACAACAACGACTTCAATTGTTCAATGACATTTGCTTCGGCAAAGTAGGGCAGGTGTTCATTTCGATGCGTGAAGATCACTAAGAGTGCCGACGGACTGTCAATGTCGTGACTTGTCTCGGGCACGTGACGCGCAATGGATAAAGCCAGTGTCTTGTGTGGATTACCTTTGGCCTCAACTGCCAACGGTTTGGCTGACGCGGTAAATAATCTGCCATCCTGACTTGCAACTGTCTTTCCGTCACCTTTATGCAGGTGGAACTGCGCCCACAAGAATGTTGGTACACACAGTGCGAGGAAAGAGGTAAGCGGTCTTTGATGACGGGCGTTGGTATTCTTGTGGTGTCAGAACTGAGAAGTACTTTAGCCGCTGTAGAAAACTTTTATAACAGCGGAATCTAATCGACCTTTCAAGAGTTGACAAACATCGTCGTTCTTGAAAGAAAATCGACTGAATGCAGCTATTGGTTCAACTATGTGGATGTGTTGTTTGACCTGTGGTTTGTTGAATCGTCTCATAAACCACTGCGGATAACCGTTTGCTGTAATGTTTCTTCAAGATGATGATGGTCTTCGTCGATTGTATCAGTTGTGTACATTTTCCTAGCTCGATTGAATAAAGTCCTTACCAAATCCCGTTTGTGCTGAACTGGGTCAAAACCATCTGCCCTGTCTAACTGGACTTTCGGTGGACCGAGCATCTTACGGTGCTATCAGCTATGCGTTGGATCAATACATGCAGAGGCGGCAGAGTGGTTGTAACGATTCACATCTGATCGTTGAGTTACGCGTAGTCCAAAAACGGATCCCCAAAATGAAAACAAGATTGGACCCAACACTTTCTACGGTACTATTAAAGGAATGCATCAATAATTATAAAAGGCAAACCTCAATCGTTCGCGACGATAGTCTCGTCCAGCAAAATCAATAGTTTCTCAACAGGACTAGCAAGGTCAAAGGTGAGTCATCACGCTAGTAGACCAGGACAAGAATGGCTACTCGCGCCGCGGACATTTAATGACACATTAGTTCAATAAAACAAAATGGGGTGGGTGAGGTAATGGGAGCAAATGTCAGGTTGGTGGTGAGAAATAGGGAATGCAAACGATGGGGACGAATTTTCTCAGTTCATGGATCAACAAATTTACAGTGGTCCTTTTTGATGTAACGCGCCTTTGCTCTGTCAAACGTTCTATTCCGACATGAATGGTATACCCGGATCCCTGCTGTGCGGCTTCACCCAGTCTACTAGCGCGGAGTCAGGAAGAACACGACTGCAGGGAAACATGCTGTATTGCCTACTTCTAGTTCGACAATCAATGAAATTTATGCAAATATATAGTATGAATTAGTCGCCGAATGTGACCATTTACAAGTTGAATCAATGTCCGGTTGTTTAGGCCACTTCTCGATTAAGTGGCCAAGTAGGGCCAATTCCATAGCCGTTGCGCTCTGATCGGTTCATAACGTTAACACAACATCCGCACACACCTTCACTCTTCCGCCTGGTTGGTTCAACGTGCACGTCAGTGCTTTGTTGAGGAATTATTTCATTAGCCGTCACCGATGGCCTGAATAGGCTGTTTTCATGAAATCGTCTCCTAACACCACCTTGTCGGCATGTGTCATAAGACTGACATATTGAATTCACTTGTATGGTGTTCACCGGTCTCCCTGTTCGTTTGGACCGTCTATGAAGAAAGGAAACCGGTATTGTCTTGCCGATGTTTGACAGCGTCATGTCAGCCTTTTGCTCCAATTCGGAGGTGTCTAGTAGAATGTCTCAATGCAATGAAACTGAATTTGGTTTGATCGGAAGTAAGTCAGGGTTCCGTCGTAACTGGTTGATATGTCTTTTCCAGGTGTCCTCCCAACACTGATTTCGTAAGTCACTCTCCCATTACGTTCTGAGATAACGGCAGGTGTCCGTTTATCGTGACCTCGGAAGTCTCGTGCAAACAATGAGTTGCCAACTCTCGAAACGCTAAATGCATTGTGCATAACCTGTACTGTGTACTTCTTCGTTGAGTTGTGTTATTAATAATATAGAGTTCGAGTTTGTCACTGGAACAAATTCCAGTCACATTGTGAATGAATCGACCATGATCATGTAGTATTGACCACTAACTGGCCCTGCAAAATCAAGATGAAGACGTTGCCACGGTTGTTCTACGTCTGGCCATGGTTGCCACGGGCACTTCGGGGGTGCTTTGGCTGCTAGCTGACATCCTTCGCATCTTTGACAGAACCGCTCAATTTCCGAATCTATCTGCGGTCAATATACATAACTTCGCCCGTGAGCTTTCATTTGGCTGATACCTGGATCGCCGGTATGAAACTGCTTCAGTACTTTGTCACGTAACATCTTTGGCACTACAACCCGTTCACCAAACATGAGACAACCGTCGATAATGGGGAGGGAGTCAGACCTGTGAAAAACTGTCGGATATTGGAGTCTAGGCTGTTTATTCCACCCTGTACGCACATAGTAAGACTTCGTTTTGATTTGTTGAGTTCTTGGTGGTCAGAGCAGTAACGGACAGGGCTCTTATGTTGTCGAAGAGGACTTGACGAACCTCCGGTGATGTTCAACTTGAAATTAACCAAATCCCCGACTACTCATCAGTAATCTAAAATATCGCCTAGCAGGTTTAATGAGATCGGAGATTGCGACCTATCTAAGAAGTCCAAATCACGGGGTTATCGATTGGAGTTAACAGACAGTAACTGTGTCTCCT
>JTDE01000808.1:183950-199756 GCA_014338405.1 Paragonimus skrjabini miyazakii
TATGATAATTCGGTCATGCCTAACATGAGGTCAATGGCGCAGTGGTAAACACGGTTGCCCCATGAATAGCGTGGCCGGAGTTCTAGTCCCAACAGTGGCGAGGATGTGCACTACTGATGAGCCCTAATGAGAGCGAAACTGGAGTCTAGTGCTTCCTTTCGAAAGGTACCGACTGGAAATTCTATGGGGATGCGACAGTTGCGATCAATTATGGGTGGTGTTCAACTTGAATTGAAGATGTCAGTCTTATGACATGCCGAAAAGGGGGTGTTAGAAGACGGTTTCATCAGGGCAACCTAATTAGGCTATCGGTGACGGCTGATCAAATATTCCGTTGATTCTAGTACCTCAACAAGCCACTCCGTGAGTCCATAGTGAGGTGGGTTGCACATCGACAAAACTGACCTGAGTGCAATATCGGGTTCGTGGGTTTTGGGAAGCCATTAATCTGAGGCGTTTGAGAGCCATTCGGTTTGAGAAATTTGAACGTTGTCTCACTAATTAAGTTATCTCTAAGTAATACCCTTAAGACCGCCGTTATTCCTTTGTGCAGTCCCGTTGGTTGATCAATTTTGTGGAATCTCTCAGGATCGGATCCATCTGGTTCATATAGTCAACGCGGTCCGTAAGAACAACTCCGATAAGATACGGTGCAATCAGTTTGAACAAAGATCGTGCAATATACCACTACTGGCTTGTCTTTTCAAGTTAATTTCAGGAAACGCTTGTTTCTGTTATTTGTTGAGTCCTTCTACGCGTGTATAGGCAGTTCCGCAGTAGAGTAAACAAACTCACTAACCGATAATTTTGTTTAAGCGCTCAACAAGGGCATCACAACTGCTCCCATGCGTTGAACTTGAAAGGCTAACGGGCTTATTTAAAATAAGCCAAGTGTGTACAAATATTTTGTAACTGCTGAAGATCGTGAATTTGATACGACCCAGTAGACATTTTATTGGTCACAGTTGTCATGGTGGTGACGATCGCGTACGTGAATCACTGAGTTGGGGTGACAGTTAGCTAATCACCTGAAGTTGTTTTTGCGGGGCTCTAAGTTATGAAAGTTAACAGGTTAGCGGTTGTTCTGCATACTTTCACAAAATCGTGCACGACATGTCCTATACTCAAGCCGAACAAATTACGCATCTAGGATTGGATAATTGACAAAAGCGGAGTGGCAGCAGTGAAAAGACCGAAGCTTGACTAGACAAGTTTACTAGTTAACAAGTCAATACAGAACACAGTTCGTCCAGTGTCACTGTTGTGCTGCTTACAACAAATATGATTCATTTGCTGGATGTGGAACGTTGTCAAACAATGATGTATTATACCGGTACTGCACGCGACATATCGACTGGTTTGTGGTTCAGAATTCCCCAGTAAACAGTTTTCTTCCCTTGTCATCTGGACGGCAGTCGCGTTCGTCGAATCATTACATAGTCAGTTATTTGTGCATGTTTTGGTTTGGATGCGATTTTAATCATTATGGGGTTATTGTCACCCATCTAGTCATATTTTGCCTGACAGTAGACGTTAACTTTTGAGAATACCAGTAATAGTAATTGACATGGGGAGAAAATCCAGAGTGCCTTTCAGATTTAATTGAACACTCGTAGTCTTGTGAGCTTTAAAACAGTAATTGAATCCTGTTCCTACGATTATCTAACACATCACCTAATGCTGATACACAGTCTGTTTCGTTGGTTATGAAACTGTGTTTTAACTATAACTTTACTTCCGGCTTTTACCTTTATTCCTTACAATACTACTCTTACATTTCAAATTGATGAATGAAAACGAATCACGTCTGTTCAAAGCATCTGTTTGATTCATATCATTGAACACGCCCCGTTAGAGGGTAGTAAGGTAATATGAAGAGCACAAAGAAACCGTTCAGACTGTGCTCTGTTCATATTTGTAATTACGTTTTCACAACACTGAGGATGATGAATGCCGTCATAGCAAAAATGGTCCTACATTTTTATTGTAAGAATGGCCACCATATAAGTTTGGCGCAGATTTGTCCAACAGTGGAAATAGATCGTAGTGCCAGATAGATATCAGGTTGCACAATATCTACTCAGACGTGTGGTTCATAACAATGCTATCTAAAATCTGTTATTTCGAAAGGTAATCTTTCTATTGTGTGATAATCGTTAATGCCTCAAATTTTGTTTCCATCGCGTGCAGGTATTAACAAATTCAAACTAACTGACGTTGTCACATCTGTATCGAATCTTGTAGGGGTAGGACTGTAGTATTTACAGTTACAGTCGCATTGTACTCGTCATGGCAACGACATTGTACGCATGACGCAGCTAGTTTTTTTGGAAGTTGACCGATTTGGATCTCGCTGTACTATAGTCCCACTTCACCAATGCATTGGAAATCGTAAGTCCTCTGAGGTACAGATGTCGATTGAACTATAGTTATTCCTTTAGACATTTTTGGAATTTCACCTGTTCTAAGAGATCGTACAAAGACAAGAAGTAATAAAAAACTGAATGGCTGGCGGCAGGTTGAACGTGACCTTGAAGAACGAATGAGAGCCGGCACTTTCTAGAAACGTTCCGAATAACCTGATTGATTGGCTGACGTCCAATTGACATATTTGGACAAATATTGAAGCTTTGGTGCATTTTGTCCCAAATATGACTTCCGATTTGAAATCTGCGATTAGGAATTTCCCAGTCTTACTGTAGTGGAGTGCAGCCAATCATGTGCGCCATGTCTGCATTGGCCAATCAGGTTGTTTGACAATGACCTATATATACAGTGTTCATAACAGTCTAGTTGAGACGTTGTCTGTGGTGTAGTGAATACACATCTTGCTCTAAACCTGACTTGTCCTACACTTACAAATACGAACGAGCTTACCTTAAAAGAAATGCGGTTAATATAACTGTTCGTTGATTGTTTAAGGCTGTTGTCAAATCGTTGCCGCCGACTTAAAATACTTCACTCAGTAACGCGTAATCGACAAGTTCAATGACGCTTATTCAGGCGGGCGGGTTAACATGACTGTCTTCCAAATCAATGAAGGGTCAGAAAACACGATCGGAAGAATTTGAATTTATACAGTACTGCTGACAGAATTACGATAGAACAGCTCTCTCACCCTGAATGTGAACTAACCGGAGGTACAAATTATCCAGCAGAAAAGGTGCTTAAAATGGAGCACCCAAACAGGAGTCCGCATACGGTCACCAATCAACGGGAAATTAGGTCATTAAAACAATCGGGTGCAGATGAAAGTGACAGCGTGCCAAACAATGCTGTGAAAGAAAGTGTTATTAGATGAGCAATGATGGTTGTAAGAAGGAAGAAAACAGACAGTTTGTGTGTAATCTTGGTGCGAAACTCATCGTGATTGTTCACTGCACACAGAAAAGAAAAATAAAGACGAGTTTAGGATTGGCATTCTACAAGTACATCAAACATGCCTCCACAAATTCAACGTTCCGCATCATACAAAAAATAAGACAGCAAGCGTGCCAGACGAGCTTCAACAAATCCAACAGTTATTACAGAACTTCCACAATATGCCAGCCAAATTCTCCAATCTGTTTCACAATGTTCAACTGCGTTAGGAAGTTTGAATGGTCGGGACTTGTGACAAGTTGTAAGCCTAACCCCAGTGGTTGCCATCGCCGGTAGGGATAACGTTCTGTCCAACTTCGTCGTAATGACAGATACGAGTAGTGGACATATACAGCACAAAAGCGCCGTCTCCCCAAACAGATCTACTTTGTGTTCATGCTTTCTCTCATTACGACGTTCCACTAACAATATATATATAAAACCACTGTAATAATGCATTAGGCTCGTTTGCATTTCACAATCCGTCCGATGGACCTGACTAGGGTGTACACTTTAAACTAGACTAAACGTCAATTCACTGCGCTCAGTCTATCCGGCGTGCCTGATTTGTCATGGCTTACAGTTTGTGCGTGAACGTGAAAGTCTGTGGTGTAGCACTGGGAGTGCACATTGTGATTCCACGGACGCTTTTCTCTCTCGATGGTTCTGAATGAAACACACGAAGTGTGATAGTTTACTTTCTGCATATTAGATTACTGAGAACTCATGACATAGTATGCAAGATGTTGTATAGGGGCACTACCACTTTTGGAACCTGTCCGTTTAGGATGTAGAAAGGGAAAAAAACAAGAGTTCGGCATGAGTCAAACCTGTACGGTTTGGTTGTTTCACAGAAGTAAGTAATGTTCATAAATTACTAAGACAAATCGTACCAGTGAAATAGTATAGTGCTAATCACAATCTCCTTTACAGCTAACCTTCAAATAATTACAACAAGATATCTTGGAGTGTCACATCAAGACGCATACGGGTGGGAGTTGGTAACAACAATAGCTTGAAAATGCGCTAGATGGTCTACTTTATCAAAATCCGTCTGGCGCAGAAACAGTGAGAAAACTTAGGAGTATGTTTAAAAAGCGAATGGCGGGTGTTAGATTTTGAACATAAACAATGACTTGTATATAAAAATGGTAAACGAGTGGACAAGATTTAAAAGTGAAAAAATCTATGTCAATTGATGCACTTATAATTATTAGCTTGTTATCGCCACTTAAACGGTCGTTGGAAAATTCTGTTTCAACACAGTGAACAAAAAGTACTTGATTTTATCAAACGTAAATGTGACCTGCAAAAACGCATTGGTTATTCGTAGTGTTGTTCCCATGCGGCAGACCGGTTCAACCAAACTGTGTTGCGGGCTCTAGGCGTCCATATCGACTGCCAGTAGACTGGCTCATCAGAGTATCGTTATCAGCATTAGATATACTCTATGTCAATCCACCATTTAACATTGTTAGCAGCAATAGCAGACGGTACTACGAGAAGAAAACTCCCAGCATTTTCACACTGTCATTTCAGATGATTTCTGATGCACATCAGTTTTATTTATTTGCATATTGTAAAAAAATTGACCTATTTGTCACTTTATTCCCCCAAGTTATACCTTAACGTCTGGATCAAACATTTTGGCTCATTCGACGCTTGTTTTGAATTATAATCGCCAATAGTACCACTAACTTTTATAAGTACAGCTAGTCCTAATGGATTGTGTACATCGATTATGTAAACAGAATGACCAGACCGTAAGTGAAATCGTTCGCGGGTACTTGAACAGCGAGCCAGATGTCCAAGTTTCTTCTCCACTCTTTCGGTTTCAGTATAACCGAAATGCACTGTAGGTCTGTTATACTCTCAGATAGGCCGTCTAATCGAACAGGCATATCAGATAATAGACCGATCAGATTGCCGTATCCGCATCCAGTCCCTCATTTTCAAGACATGGGCAATTTGTATGTTTACTGAAGAAGGTAGCGCTTGAATTGACTAACCTCAACATTACTCCATACATCCCTTTGGGCGCTTGTACAAAGGTTCACCGGTCACACTCATAAAGTTCTCATCCAAAGCCAGTAAACTCCTCAAACCGTTCCAAATCTTTATGAATTCTGGAAAAGAAACTTAAGGACTGGGTGTATCTTACTAGAGCAAACAATTATTTACATACGAAGGTTAGTAAGAGTGTATGTCCTGCTCTGTAACAGGAAAAGTTAAGATTGCTTGTACATTGCACCAAACACCGTTTGACGCATTCCGAATATAGAGAAATATCGTGGGAATAAACCGGTGTTGATACAAAGTGTGAATTAGAACTGTTTGAACGCTCGGATACAATGTTGCATTCTATAAGGACGCTTTATACAGTTGCCTCTTATTTACGCAGACGCGTAGCTAAACACATTTACCTTAAGTGGGAGGAAACCCACATTGCATCCTGGAGACATATAATCAATGGAATTTGTGAATGACAGGTGGTGTGGCAATCACAATGCTATGATTGTTGGAGCATCGCTTATTACAGAGTGGCTCAATGACCAAAAGAAGTTTGAGTCACCTGAAAGCATGGTCTCATGCATCATCACCATAACGACTGGTAGTAACAGGTAAGGAAATCCCTCTGTCACTTTCGAGAACGAAACTCTTCCCGAAGATAAACTGGTAGTTTCGAATGGCTACTACTACGATGTACACTTTCTTTGGGATTTTCCGTAGGCTTCGGTCTAATCCACTAATCCAACAGCAATAGAAGAATTGTGAGTGTGAACCACAGAAGACTGTTCAAGATTTCTATCCGAGATGTTGAAGTGAGTGGGGAGAAATAGTGAAAAACGGATGTGTAAATATTTGCTTCGCGGAGGAAGCGTAGTGATGTACCAGGCAAGAGCGTAATGGCAGTAAGCGAACTAATGTCTGGAGCAGAACACGTGTGCAACGGTGAGATTATGACGTAAAGTTTACACTTAACTATGCAGTTAACCAAATACATAGAATGTATAGGGCGCAGTCTGTTGCTGGCATTAAAGCTGTCACAGTTTAACTGAATGCCAGGTTTGTCACGACAGCAGTACTTCTTTGTTTTTCAATCGGTCTTACAGGTAAGTACTCATGCTCTTCGTTAACATTCTCCCGTGCCTCGTCATTTTAAAATAACTTGAACAAAACAGGTGATAGGATCTTAACGGTGGATGTATTACAGAGTGTTTAGTCTGTCTGAAGTTTATCTGAAGACCCACCTAACAAATTCGATTTTCCAGTTACTTTTCTATAGTAGTAGTTTTGTGATCCAAGAACTCGGATGGCACAAGGGTTGTTTATTCTGCAAAACACACATGGGTTAAGCATTTAAACAAGACCTGAAACAAAACCACTCATTTGCACGCGGTATCGTGCCCAAGACCGTCTCGGTTACCGCAGCCGTCAATGCTCAGTTCCATTAAGTAGCAGGGACCCATATGGGCGATGCTGCACTCTGATGCTTCTTTCTGCACTTTTCCTGCGGCTTGTACGATGTCAGAATATATGCTCCGTTCCTACTACTGAATAGCCGTGGTGTGAGTAGTATGCTATGATCGTTCAACTTCACTGCAGTAGTATACCTTGAGCGGAACGGAATTCAATACCGAATTTGTGAATCGGAAACATGGCATATTTGGTCACAAAGTATAATTTCCAGACAACACTGACGGACAATCACGATTGGTTGAACGCCCAGCATTCTATGTACGGCCAGATTTCTCTGCAACCCCATTAGACTGAGGCTGCCTTGGAACAGTTATCAAATGTCAGCCATTAGCACTCAACACATGCAATGAAACGGCTCCCAATGTCTACTACCAGAGTGTGTAACGCACGTTCCTAAATACACAACTTGCGGAGTTTCAAGTTGAAAACCATTCACTACTGATGGCAATCACAAAATTCAGATGAATTTTCCAGCCAGCCTCCTTCAAAAGGATGCAATACACTTGAGCTTTGATCTTGTAAGAGCTCGCCAATAGTGCATACTCTTGCAACGGCCACATTTTCATTAAGCAGACCTGTTTACAACTACACCTTTGACCTCACGTTGAGCACGACTGAATTATCATTTGCAAACACTCAGCTGCGTTCGCTTGTGGGTAATGCACCGGATGTCCGATCGTCCCGATAAAATTCAATTACTGTCTGTTAACTCCAGTCAATAACCACGCGATTAGGACTTCCGAGACTGGTCGAAGTCTTCGATCTCAATAAACCTCCTAAACGACGTTCTAGATTACCAATGAGCAGTCGGGGATTTGATTAATTTCACGCTAGCAGAGCGCTCGAATTATGACTAACACATAATAAAACAGTGGAGCAAGCCCTCGGCCATCGTGGATAATGCTCATCAATGCTCGAAGCCTAATGTCTGTGTTAGGATGATCAGACATAATCGACATGAACGCGCTACGGACTCCGCAGAATTTAAGTCGAGAAATCCATTTCAGTGGCCTATATTAAGCCTTGTGGATAGTATCTAGCAGTCTTTTTAAGATCTACACTGATTTTCGGTTTAAACCATGTCAACTTGGCCAAAATTTCCATGTTCTTAGCATCAGAGAAACCAGAATGTTGAAATGATTGTACTGATTGCTTTGATATGTTTAATATGCAAGGTATGCTGGTGACTAGCTGGAGCATGTTGGGCTGTTGTGGAAAGTGCATCTCATTCATCCATACACATTTGTGTTTATTTAAAGTGAACCATCACGACTGCCAATCCGAAGACCTTTGACATTTATATTTGCGTTTTGTTTTGTTTATAACTACAGTTGAACATGTCGTGAACTTCTTCTGAATCTGACGATCGTATACTATCTCACCACCATCTGGTTCAAATTGTTTAAGTAAGCTTATTTTCCGTCAACTTTGGGCCATTTTGTGAGGAAATAGCACATCTCTGTCATTTTTGTTGTCCCATGCTCGTTCATGTGAATACCCAGTTGTTTTTAAAAAATAAATTTTGGCAGTTTTTGCAAAACCATAAAAATCCTAGTCCATCGGGCGCTCTTACGAAGTTTTCGAACATCTTAGGATCGTTCCGTTAATCCGACCGTTTCAGATAACGTTTTTGGGTTTGCAGACTACGCATAAATTAGTGGTAAGACTGAATCTTCTAGCTAAGAATCGAACGGGGTTTGCTTAAAACATTGTTTCATAGAGCAAGGTGCATTTGTACCCATGTTACACTGCCAACAGAACGGAATGGATACCTCGACAAATTAACTGAGGCACATAATACGGTGAACAGAGCACTGAACCCACACTGACGGCTCAAAAGAAAGATGTTTCCCTATTCTTGCCACTCAAAGGGGCTGGTCTGACCAACAACATAAAACACAAATTGAAGTCTGCTCTGGCCCGAACGTATGCGGCTGCACACTTGCATTTATTTAAAACCACCAGAGGACCAGTTCTCCGCAATCGCGGAATTAGCTTACCAAAATAGTCTATCTCCCATGTTGTGTACCAGTTCACTTACAGTTTCAGTGATATTTTCATAGGCAGAACAGATCGACACCTATCACAACGAGTCGCCAAACACATCCCGAAGTGGCTGGAACAGCTGACGACGCACCATTCTCAACTTGTTGCACTGATGGCTCGAAATTCAACGTCATCTATTGCTGAACATCTTATGACAACCGGTCATCAAATTGACCCATTAACCTCATTCAAGATACCGTTGCACAATCTGCGAAGCGATGCTCATCCGAACTTACCAGCCGACGTTATGTGCACAGAGGTGGTTGAGGCAACCTATCGGGTTGCCATCGTCGTGATTACATAATACGTGGTGGAGCGCTTGGTAGAGCGTTTGCCGCGTTGAGGTATGGTGTTTCTGTCGCTGGTTCGAATCCAGCCGAAGCTCTGATTTTTCACAGTTGGGTCTCATCTGAAATCATGAATCTGCCAAACTATTTATTAGTACTACTTGATGTGCCTGTAAGCGTGTTTAGTCTCTGTTTGTCCTTATCTGTATGATGTATATAACTGGCATGTTTTACGTTTGCGACTGATGAAGATATAAAGTACAAAATAACAAATATATGCAACGAACACTACAAAATATCAAACAATGTCAGCAAATCTAATTCAGTTGGCAGCGGGTTTTGTTCAACTTTGTTATTTTATAGAGCACAACTCGGCATTTCAGTTGAATGTAGTCATCTCTCTAAATTTACATCGCCTCACATTTTTTAACCGGCAAGCTAATCGAATATACCCTCCCAATGTCTACCGGAATCCGCTGTACACTTTACAGTGACTTTGATTCCAATGTAAGTTGGAATAGCATGTATTGACATTCTATAAATATGAAACAATGTTGTCCTTGAATAAGTTTCAGGAACGCAATGAGTGTCATGTAAGATGTATACGTAAGTATCATTTCGTTCGCCCTTTTCAATTACATACGTTAAATAGATTACAAATATCTAGACATATGGTAGCCTATGGGCGAAATGTTTAAAGTGATCGCAACCTTTTCACGCTCCCACTAAATCCCATCGGTACACAACATTCAAGAACAACCGCCCATCATTCTCGCTGAACAATTTCATCATCAACTTAAAGCTGCTCCGAAGGCGCACAAAGACTTAACGCACTGGACAGAACGCCTGCCTACTGTTCTCCTAGAAATACGTTCATCTGTCAAACAGGATACCGGTCATTCTTGGTGCTACCTTATGCTCACCAGGACAATTCATTTCCCTATCAATACAGCAGGACAATAAAGAACACCGGGAAAACTCTGTAGTTACCACAACATCAGGAAGGCGCGTATGATTCACTGACAATCTACTCTACTATTAACAAACACATTTTGGACCAAAATGCTGGTGGGGGCTAGTTTATCGGCCCAGTGCCCAGTGCCAAACTGGATAACTTAATCCTAGCCATCCATCGGCCCCGCATCTGGTCAGTAGACCCTGCACTTTAGCTATCTCCCCCAACTTCGAAGGCCACAGACTCAGGCGCTTCACAGGTTTGCGAGTGATCAGACGGCCCCGGTCCAGCCTATACGCACAGGCTCCATCAGGTGTTTCACACCTTCACCCACTGGACGAACAACGAGCTCTTTTCTATCAGCACTGCGGGTACTAATGCTGCACATGCATGAGCTCATTCACTGAAGATTCGCATGTGCTAACGGACGCGCATTCGTTGCTCACACACGAAAGGACTTAGAACGCAGATACGTGACAACTTCCAACTCAGCGTCTTGGACAGTGAACGCCTCAGAAATGCGCGACAAACCACAATTATTCAGCACCACATTACATTCACGTGGTCCTGCTCCTTCAGCATTGCCGGCACACCGAGTACATCTGGATGTTGTTATCCATACTTTTATCAACTCGGGTATTACTTACTATATGTACGTGAGTCTCCGCTGGTTGTCTGTTTCCAGGCCTTCCCACGAATACGCCTACTCTAATTATATATAACAATCCACATCTATGCACTCTTCCTTTGTTATAAGTAGTCAGTGTTATGCCGTAGTTGCTCTTCTGTAGCCCGCACACCCAATACTTAACAAACTCATCTTATTTTAACGGCTAACTGGTGAGTCTATTTGAACGATTGTTAATTGTAATCAGAAGGTGGATAACGCCCATAAAAAAAACTATGTAGCACGTGTATCAAATAGAAACGAATAACAAAAGCCGCATAAAAAAATGTTGGGACTTACCGAAATCCTGATAGCACAGTAGAAATTACTTTGACAGTTACTAGTAACCAATTGTGGCAATGGGAGTTTGCCGAGTATGACAGACGGTTGGTGAGAAAGCAGTCGTTGATATGCTAATTCAGTTATGTCCAATGTAAGGTCAATGGCGCGGTGGTCAACATGGTTGCTTCATGAAAGCGTGACCAAAGTTCTAGTCCTAGCAGTGGCAAGAATGTGCACTACTGACGAGCTCTAACGAGAGCAAAACTCGAGTATAAAGCCCCTTGTCGGATGGGGCCAACTGGAAAGTCTATGGGAATGCGACAGCTGCGATCACGTGTGAGTGGTGTTTAACTTGAATGAATATCTGTTTTTAAAGTTCACACTAACCTGTGAAATATGGGTCAGATAGGTATCAATGTCGGGACACGTCACATATTGGATACGACGTTACAGTGGTAACTGACCTGATTACATACATGACAGGTTTAGCAGGGTAATTAAAAAATGTGTGCGGACGAACGCATTGGAGGTATGGTGATTAATCTATCATGATGTTCGTGTTGTCCGAACAGCGACCTGTCAATTCCGAACGAGGTCATTCGAACCCCTACAAATTCAAACGCCAGAACTCTCACCCCACATCGGTACGTCTACATAAACGTAGACATCATTTGATTACAGTATGCAGTTCTAACTATTTCCGCAGACAATTTTGTCTTGAACGAAGCTCAAGATAGGTGACGTGGTTGGTTACTCTCTCGAACGGATTGACTTCACTCTGTGCTACAGGCCAATATCCCGCCCTCCCCTTTATGCGTTTTGCTACCGTCAATAGTTTTGTTCCACATTTCTGACACTGAAATTTCTATTCTTTTTGTTCATCGATAACGATAGAAGACATATGTCGCGAGGTGTTTATATTTTGTTTACTGTTTTCAGTCACGAACGTTAAATTTTGTAATATATAGAATATGCGGATAACAACAACAATAGAAACAATCAATGATTGGGTTTACATTGATCAAAGACTGTTATCACTTCCACGGCAGATTAATTGCGTGAGTCAACAGTTCATGCACACCCAGGACCGGACGGCGAGTATTGATTAATATTGCCCCGGAGAAGGCAAGCAACTTCGGATTCCAATTACGGAACAATACTTGAAACGAATTGGCGGGGTCAACAACGTGACCTGTTTCCATGATGGGCTTTGCAATGGATGAGGTAGGATTTCGTCCAGTCACTCTGTTGCTGTCGCCTGTTGCGTCATGGCGCGCATCAACCACTTAGGCGTATATTCAGTCACTCTTTGTCGTAGACACCGATCTGTCACCGCAACTGCAAGTGAACTGATAGATTACATGTGAGACTGAAAATTTCGGTCGGTCGCGAGCAGCACTCCTAGTTGTGAGTAGCAACCGCAATTCAGCTACAGGTTATGTCCAAGTAAGGGCAGACTGTAATTTCTGACTTACGTCAGGTGTGTTATGGTAGCCTTTGAAAGTAAGTTCAAAAAGATCTGCTTCTTAGGAATCGTACTCACGGTAGTCTTGATCAACCTTTTCTGGCTATAGATATCGATGAACTCCTGGGGATATCCGTTTGCGAGCAACACCTTTTTCAATCTCTCCCCCTCTCCTTGCAAGTAGTCATCGATGCAGGTCTTCCGGACTCTACGAAATAGGGTTCGCATCAGACCTCGTTTGTAAGTAATTGGCACAAAAGAAAAACATTGCAAATACAGACCGCTACAAGAGGCTGTGTGGTGCACTGAGCGTTGTAGTGAACCATCTTTTTGTGTTTTTCTTGTCAAATGTCGCCTAGTAAAAGTTCGAAAACTTATCGAAGTGATCAGATATATTTCCGTCGGTATATGCATCTTAGCTTATACTAAACTAACAGTGTCAGGAGTCACATAGCACGTGAGTGATTAGGCGTGATTCAGACTGTTTAGTCTCGAACCGTCTCAGTATCTTGACAAATGTAATGTAATTTTAGTTGCCAGTACCGCAGGTGCATCCTTGTCAGGTTTTATATAGATGTGGCAACACTGATGAGTTTCATTATCCCTTCTAGTTGTACGCTGTCTGTGATAATAGTAGTTACTTATTATTAACCACGTTGATAAAGACAGGCTGTATGGTAATTCAGTTCATAGTAACCGAGTCAAATTGAGTTTTTGAAGTACCAGTGACTTTGCGATGACATCATCACAAAGGTATTGTTGTATATATGGTGTATATGAATTTGTGCTGTACAACATACGGAGGAATTTGGTTAGTTGTGAAAGGTTTACAATAAAACGGTTATGGAAACTCGGCAACTGCAAGAGAGAAAAATAAAAAAAGAAATTTGTTTTTGTACACTAGTTCAGCTACTACTCTTTTCACACTAAAACACCACAGAGCGATGCTGGCCGACACCAACAGAGAAAGACTGAACCAGTTTTAGTCTACCAGCAAGCCTCCGGTGGTCAAGTTATGCAATGTGTAGGTTTGGTTTCCAAAATATGTGCCGCCAATATGCGGTTGAATTAGTTGACTAATCACGCTATGCTTACAGACTCCGGTGATGTGCTGTGGACTAAACCCTCTCTATCTTCTATTGTTCATTCCCTACAATTTAAACAATGCATTTTATAGTGCTGATTTAGCAAGCCTGAGGAAGTGGGTTGTGCATAAACACACTATGCAAAGTGGTGGCGTTTGTGCAGGATCCAGTAAACAATGACATGTCAGTAAACCTAATAAGTCTCACCAGATACGGAGACAAACTAAATGTGCCAAACATAATCCGACATTTTAACTACCATCGGACCCTCTCAACAAAAGAATCTCTCAACAGATACGAATGAGAAGTCTGAATGTTTCATTCCAGGTGAAGGCAAACCAATGAGGTGAACCTCGCGGAGAATGCAGCTTTTCGAACACTCGAGGATGTAGTCCAAGTGTAGAATCAGCTTTTTCACCACCGATACACAGTTCGAAAAAAGACCTTCGTCATATGAGAGGATTCTCCTCAGGCTGATTCAATATTCTGTTGAGTATGCAACGAATAACGGAGTTTTTACACTCTCACTTGTGCACACTAACTAAGAACCTAGTCCTAGCAACCCAGTGATTAAATTCTGTCAGGAGACAGTATTTTTTCTCCAAGCATGCCCACTCCCAGGAAAAAATGACGTTACTCAATTAGAACTGACGGAGAGTTCTAGAACGGCCCAGAGGCAACCACCATTGGTGACCTCAATAAATGCTTTTGCGAAATGTCCCTCAGTTGTCCGACTTTTATCTCGATTGAACAACATCTACAACTGATCGCAGTTGTTGCATTCTCATAGACTTTCCAATTGGCCCCACTCGACAAGGGGCTTTATACTCGAGTTTCGCTCTCGTTAGAGCTCGTCAGTCGTGCATATCCATGCCACTGCCGGGAATAGAACTCCGACCACGCTTTTATGAGATAACCGTGTTAACCACTGTGCCACTGACCCCACATTAGGCACGACTGAATTATCATATTTGAACGCTCAGCCACATTCGCCTGTAAGTAATACCCCGACTGCCGGATCACCTCGAGAGGAGACACGGTAATTGTCCTGTTAACTCCAATCGATGATCAATTGTGGGTGGTGTTCAACCTATATGAAAACCAAAATCTTCTACTACTCGTCAGTAATTGTCCGATCCGCGTACACTTGGGAGTCACCATGCACCGCATACATACCATTGTATTTTTCTTCCTGAGAAGCAGTTTTGGGCGGAACAAAGCTATTTTTTGCACTCGTCTTTCGAACTGGTCTGAAAATAGCTATCGGGCTTTCTTGTGTCACTTCTTCCATAGGCCTTCGGGCGATAATTGTTTTCTGAGGCCAAGACAACTGGTAAACATTGGCGCCTCCAATGTTCGCACTCTTCGACAAGTCGGTCAGCAAGCTGCTCTGGCAAGTACTCTCTCAAGCCTGGGTATTGACGTGTGCTGTGTGTCGGAGACGCGAGTCCACGATTCTAGCACGGTTATCCATTTGAGCTCACCTTTAGATAACTGTCGAACCAAGCGCTTCTCTCTCGTGTTTTCTGGTGACGCCGAAGCTGAATCTCGTGGTCAGGCTGGAGTGGGAATCGCACTGAGTCCCAAAGCAGAGCAGTGTTTGTTCGATTGGATCCCAGTGAACAGTCGCTTGTGCACTGTCAGATTCAGTACATCGGTAAAAGTTTATCGACGCAAATCAGAAAACCGTTGTGTATTCATTATATCGGCGTACGCTCCGACGAACAGCTGTTCGGATGCTATCAAGGATGCGTTCTATGGTTGGCGGCATCCGAAACGGATTAGCCTGTTATAGTGTTCGAAGTCAAAGGACGCCTGCGCTTTAAATCATCACCGCAAGTGGCTTGCGCTGCACCACTTGCAGTTCCACTCACACACCACATATCCGGTATAAACCCGAAGGAATAAGACCACTAGGTGTGTGAGTGATGTCTTTGTGTCCAGCTGGCCAATGCTGGTTAGCCAATTGAATGGCTAGCACGAAAAGGAAACCCTTATCTCTCGGAAAATAAACAGTGAGAGAGACTGCAATGACAAGATCTGTACTAAGAAGAAAGGTATGTAAACTGTAATACAAGAAGCATTTAAGTATACGAATGCATGCTATTGCATTCAAGAGAGGATAAAGTTGAAAAACAAAACTGAAAGTTCAACTACGAAGAGATCAGATAGACGACTC
>JTDE01000809.1:0-70600 GCA_014338405.1 Paragonimus skrjabini miyazakii
CTTCCTAGTATAGATTTTGTCATTGCAGTCTCTCACTGTTTATTTTCCGAGAGATAAGAGTTTCCTTTTCGTGTTAGCCATTCCATTTGCTAGCCAGCATTGGCCGGCTGGACACAAAAGCCTCACTCACACACCTGCTGGTCTTATTCCTTCGGGTTTACACCGGATACGTGGTGTGTGAGTGGAACTGCAAGTGGTGCAGCGCAAGCCACTTGCGGTGATGGTTTAAAGCGCAGGCGTCCTTTGGCTTCGGTCACTGTGACAGGCTAATCCGTTTCGGATGCCGCCAACCATGTACCTGCGAATTTAGTCGCCTTCATGCGTGGGCGTCACGGGCCTGTAAGTTAACGCGCGTGGGGTTGGCTCAGTTGATGCGCGCGCGTTTGCGTGCATGTGGCCTTGACACTCATCATGTTGAGGGAAAAGGGGTCACTGTCTGTCGGGCGAGTGAAGGTGAAAAACGCCTAGCTGAACCTGTACGTGTTGAGTGAACCGGGACTACCAAATCACGCGCTGGCCTATGGAGCGCAGATGTGTTTGTAACCTTGAGAATAGACCAGGGCTTTGTGTGCGAGCGAGACAGTTAATGTATGGTCTTCTGACCAGATATGGGGTGAGTGGATGGCTAGGATTGAGTCGTCCGGTTTGGCGCAGGGTACTGAACCTTCACACAGTCAACGAGAACGATGATAGTCTGTTTCACCTTTATGTCACTCAAGGGCTTGCTATCAGAAACACTCGTTTCCTGAGAGATGCGAACAATATTATGACATGAACTTATCCACGAAGTGGTCACCACCATTTGTCTGGTTACGTGATAATGCAATGGCGCGACCGTAATGAAACAGGCATCAGGCAAGCGATACGCGGAGCTAAATGCGGCACGGATCATAAGTTGATTTGGACCAAGGTTTTTATTTTCCTGCATAAGTCCGTTTAATGTATACCAGATGGCTGAGGACGAAGGCTGGATTTAGGGCGACTGGAGGGCTCAAAATCGAGGACAGTGTTTCAACATGCAGTCAACGTTAGTCCGGAAGACTCTCCCGCATTCACTATTCGTGGTGATATGTGGCAACAACCCACGAAGATCGCGGCAGCAGTCGTTGAAGTGATCGGGTTTTGTTGCTGAAAACGCTCTGATTAATTTGGTGGCAGCCATACAGTCATCTCGGACCAAATATGTAGGAAGAGGTAAACCTCTACTGTTTTCATTTCGGACTCTAATAGTGAGAACATGAAGAGGACCCAATCGTCAACTAGCCAAACGGTTTCACTGAATCAAGAATGACTGGTAAAAAGAGTGTGAGCTAATATAGGGATACTATGAGCACAAACACTACAAAGTGTTTCGTCGTTCTTTGAAGACAGCTTCTGTCCCGTCCTTCCAGTCTACCAAATCCCGGTGAACTGGACCTCCGACGTTCTATGTACACAACCCAAAGATAGCGTGACTATCTCTTTCAAACACTTTAGAAGCCTGCCAAACATATTGGCTACCATTCACGGGGTGATCATGAATGACTTATCACTTCCTCTTGCCTCGGATGTGACAAGATCAGACAGCCACTGGACAAGTACCAAGCGGAAAGGTTGTAGGTAAAGATCGGTTGCTAGGGCAACTTTTGAAGACTGGTGTTTCAGCCTTGGACGCGTCCTGATCCAGTTGGTACACCTCATGTGGAGATAGATAACAATTTCTCAATTGTCCAAAGTTGCTTTCATTGTGCCTTTGTTTAAGAGTTAGAGTACAACACAGACAATTATCGGAGAATTAGCCTGTTACTTTGTGTTGGAAAGGTTCTCATGCTCATCCAGATTAATACAGCAGGCTTCCTACGGAGTGGTTTGGATTCCGGTAGTTCACAGTACCAGTGACTTGGTGTTTGCCGCTCGTCAGATTCAGGTAATGTTCTGTGTACGCAACCAACGATAGTATACTCTGTTTATAAATTTCACTAAGGCGTTTGATTCCTTGAGCCCTGACGCAATGTGGACAGCGTCTGGTTAGTTTGGAATACCGTGTAGGTTTGATAGTCCAAATAAAATACTACATGCGAGTAAGAAGACGAGAGCGCAGCCGTATGAATCGAACTCTGGTAAGTTCGAACTAATCATTTATGTGAAGCAGTGTTTTGTCTTAGCCATAACTTCACTTAGTTTATAACTGGCTATAATACCAACAGCTACTCATCAAACACCAGTGTTCGAAGTGAACGTAGCGGGGATAGTCCTCTGCTGAATATTTGACAAGTAGACGCTCAAACATGCTGTTGGTTGCAACTGATAACTGACTGCTGTACACACCATAGAGGAACCGCAACGATTAATCACGTCTTTAACGACCACACCATTCAATTTTGGCTTGGATATCAGTAAATGTAAGACTTTTTTATTAGTGTTATATGGGTAGCGGTATTTTGCCTACACCTGGAATCCGCATCTGTGAAGATATTGTGGATAGCAGCATAGACTGTTGCTATTTGGGTAGCTAACTGTCGATACATCTGTCACTGTACAGCGAATTGTAAACTATTATGACGAAGACTAGCTCTCCTGTAAACCATCTTGAAGGATATATTTACCAGGACTGTAACCTGAAGATGAAAACCAAGCTACTTGTCTACCGCGTCATAGTGCTGTCCACACTGTTGTGCATCTGTTAAACCTGAAGAATGTATCAACCGAATGTGTTTTGGTTGAGATGCTTGTAATTACAATGTCTAAGACGCAGCATATGTATTCGATGGTCGGATATCGTTCCGAACACTGAAGTAATTCGATTAACGGACACGGACAAGACTGAAGCTATGCTGACGCTTACTCGGTTTCGTTAACTGGGTCTGATCTGTTAGATAGCTGAAACATAGTTTGTGAAGCTGCTGCTATACGGACAGCTAAAGGTTAATAAATGAAATCCTGATGGTCAGATGCTACGATATCAGATTTTTAATCAAGTGATTTTTCAGGTCAGTAATATTGATACTAGATCACCGGAGGACTTAGCCTTGTTACTGACTGTATGGCAGAATATGGTCCACCCGGAAGTCCAAAAGTTCAGTGAGAGGCAATTACGTGGTCGTTAAGTCCTCCGCGCTGTTCCGATGGGAACCGTATGCAAAATGGATTGAGGTGGCGGGACCATATGGCGCACTTTGATGAATAAGTTCTTTAATGATCTGGCCGGTCGTCAGCTTGCACACGACGCACCGCTAACAGACAGCTGGCCAGTGTACTGGACGAACGTAGGCCAAAGTGGTTGTTTGTGTACGCCTTTCTTCATTCGTATCAACCAACGATTCCCCGGCATCCAATAAACATGTCGTTCGTCTTTTAGGAAAATTTGATCACGGTTCTGTTCTGTTGTGTTCGCGTCAAGGCCGGCTGTGTGTCCCACGCTCGCGTTGGGACTCACGCTGCGTTCCGATTGATCGCGCCTTCAACGACCAACGACTCATTCATCCACGCACGTGAGAATGATGCTATCGCCTGTAAATGTGACAGTACAGTTTGTACTTCTACTGAGTCACGAGTTCCCTCTACCGCTGTTACAGCCTGTAAGGCTTACTGTTGATTGTACACTTATACGAATACATTTTCTACCCTTTATTCCGTCAGTCTTTTGCACACTGTGTACTGAAGATTTTGTTTGGCTTATTACTTAGTCCTAAAACTGTTTGTTTTATTAATTTTGTAGAGTTATATGTATATAACTACGAAACTAATGACAACATATAATAATATGCAATAATAATAGCAATACACCCATAGTTATATATATCCAAAATACCCTTACAATGAGTTTATTCTTGCCTTAAGTTTTCCACGTTTTTCTCACTAAAGTCTAGTTTTTCTGGTCTGGGGATATAAACGTTTCAGTTTTATATCAACACACCATCTGCTTAACCAGCATTGGGTGGCTGGGTCACAGAGACATCCTCCGGTCTTATTCCATTAGGCCTTAGCTGGAATCGGTTTGCGTGAATAGAATCTCAAGCAGTTCAGCATAAGCCATTTGTAGGTTATGTGCAGGCATCTTTTAGCTTCAGTCATTGTGGGAGGCTAATCCGTAACCTTATGCCGCCAAACGGGTTTTTGTTGGTTGAGATTAGGTGTTTTATCAGATGTCTGCGGTTGACTGAGAGTTCATTTAATACCACTTGCCTTTATGGACAGGTTGTTATGCTTAGCCATAGAACTTTTCTGATGAACATCTTCATTAGAGCAGAAAGAAGACATATATTGCGATATGTTGACATTTCATTTACTCTCATCAGTCGCAAGCGTAAAACATGCAAGTTATACACATCATACAGATAAGGGCAGACAGGGATTAGACATGCATACAAGCACACCAAGTATTATGTAATTACGACCATGGCAACCCGATAGGTTGCCTCAACCACTTCTGTGCACACAACGTCGGCTGGCAAGTTCGGATAAGCATCGCTTCACAGAAAGCTAATAGCTTCGGGTTTCGATTACGCAACAGTATTTTGAATGAGTTTAATGGGTCAACTTGGTGACCTGTTGTCACCAGGTGTTTGGCAATCGATGACGTTGGGTTTCGAGCCGCCAGTGCAACAAGTTGAGGCTGGTGCGTCATCTGTTGTTTCAACCACTTCGGAATATGTTCGGCGATTCGCTGAGATAGGTGTCGATCTGTTCTGCCTATGTAAAAGTTACTGCAGCTGCAAGTGAACTGGTAAACAACATGGGAGGCGGAAGAGTTTGGCAAACTACGTTCGCGATTGCAGAGAACTGGTACTTTGGTGGTTTGAAATAAGCGCAACTGCGCAGCCGCATACGTTCGAGTCAGAGCAGACTAATTTGTGCTTTATGTCGTTGGCTAAATGGTCACCTTTGAATAGCAAGAATAAGAAAACATCCTTCTTTTGGGCTGTCACGATGGGCTCAGTGCTTTTCTTCACCGGTGATGAAGATGAACATCACCAAGAAATTTAATGCACTGAGTTCCCATCATCTGTCTAGCCAACAGGAAGAGAAGATTTGTCGCGAGATGTCAACATTTCGATTTACTCTCATTAGCCGCTAACCTACAACCAGCAAATTGTATACAAATTGCACGTAACAACAACAAGTGAACGAACGAACCAAAGGGTTTTGGTCGCCCATATGTTGATAGCACAACCAATTCGATGACAAGGAGATTGATTGCGTCAGCGCATTGTGTGCACACAAACTAGCCCACATTTTCTGATTTGTATTGCTTCACTGATCGCTAACAGTATCGAGTTGCGTTGACGTAACGTTGGCTTGAACGGTTTGACTGGGTCAACTAGGTGGCCAGTTACTCAGATGCGTTTGATGAACGATGAAGCCGTGGTTTTCACAATTTGTCTTCTTTCTGTTTTTGACTATCAAGAAAGGTCGTATCAACTTTTGGAAGATGACAGCGATCATGTGTATTATTCGCGTTCTACTGTTTACTGTGGTAACATTATTATCTAGTCCGACTTAGTGATGTTGGGCATGTATATAATTTTAGATGAGACCAATTGTGAAAATTCATGACTTCGGCTGTGTTCAAACCAGCGACAGAAACACTATGCCCAGAAGCGGCATGAAAGTTTTATAAACAAATTTTTTAAATGAGCGCGTTCTCGAATGGATGGGAGCTCGGAGAATGCCGTCACTCCAAGTTGACTACATCTTGCAACCAATATTTAAGTAAACTGACGCATAAATGACTGTAAGGTAGTATGCGGTACAATTTGATAATATTCTCCATATTTCCATAATTTCGAACGCTGAGAAACAAGGGGCGCTACTATTTCTCCTGCGGAAAACTCCCCTAAAGGAAACATGCCAGTCCCATAAACATTGTCCTGAAATACAAAGGTTGTTTGCAACAGGTGACTCCACTGAAACACACTTTCGACAACTATCTACGAAGGATTTCTTGCGGATTAAAATGGGTTCACTCCCAAAGAAACAAGTAGAATAGAACTCTTGTTAGACACCTATCCAATGTTTTTTATACTAACGATAAGGCAGTTCATCGAATTACTTATAACGGTTCGTGTACAATCCTTAGGCAGTTCTCTAAGATTACTTATGAGTAGTAAAGGATAGGGTTAATTTCAAGTTAAGTATCACTCACATTCGATTACAGCCTTTGCGTTCAGATAGACGTTCCAGTCAGCTTCTTTGTAAACAAAGCACCACACTCGAGTTTCGCTGTTGTTAGAGCTCGTCAGTAGTACATACCTTTGCCATAGTCGGGATTAATACTCTGGCCACGCTTTCATGAGGCAACCGTGTTGACCGCTGCGCCGTTGATCTCACACTAGGCACGACTGAATTATCATATGTGAACGCTCAACCACTTTCGCCTGTGAGTAGTGATCAGATTGCTCAATCGTCTCGATAGGAGACAGTCAGTGTCTGTTAACTCCAATCGATAACTTTGAGATTAGGAATTCCAAGACTGGTCGAAATATCCCAGTCCACTGGACCTGAAAAATTTATCTAAATGCGAAAGCTGCGATCAAATGTGAGTGATGTTCAACTGGAAGTTCCATAGGAATAAAATGTGACAAACAGTGAAACCAATGATAATAGTCTAAGACTTCTTTGATTGAGTATGGTTTTGCATTGCTGTTCCCCGCGAATCAGTTGAACAGCACGCTAGTTCCTATGTTTAGCATGAGCTTATGTGCGCAAGTAAGAATGGAATCCGATTCAAACCAGCATTCAAGCAAGGGTTGATTAAATATATGTGCGATGATATCTTGTAAATGTCAATCGAGAGATTAAGCTGCCGTTAAGTGGTGAGTGTGCGATTCTGGATACATCAGTAATACCATAGTGTATGTGTAATCACGTGATCGCACAGCCGTAAATTTGGATGGAGTAATGCCACCTGGTTGTTTGTTTCCCACCCTTTGGTGCGAAACTTTTACATATTGTCATTGTTTCTTGGGACGTGTAATCCAGCCTCAATGTATGCCGTTTGTGTGCTTGTTACTACAAAATGCAAACGAAATCACAAGATAACGCGCCCTGTTTTAAAGGGTTTGTGATGCCTTAAATAGAAAATAGTACTTCTGATGAAACCGCAATATCAATCGTCTGGTTGGCGATCCGTATAAAATGAAGCTTTACTAACTGTGCTGCACTCATATCAGCCAGATTCCGTGAGAAGAAAATGCCCCCAATATATGGGGTGATTACCGAAGGAACTGGTTTACACCTTCCTGTTAGGAGGAGTCACAATTTTTGTGTATAGTGTAGTGGTCAGTGGCAGTTGCTAAACGTTTTTCCTTTCATAACGAAACTGCAATATAATTGAAAAGTAAATCATTTTGAATGTGATTGAGGGGGCTTGTTAGTTTCCTTGGAGTCAAGATAAAAAACACAATACTTCAACACAGCGAATGTTTAAGGCATTTTCGGTTAGAGTTTCGGTTACATTAATGGCACCACATCCGTTTTCTCGAAAAGACCCTGCAAATAGGTCGAGTGATCACTTTTAGGGACACTGTCAATCCTGTGGTGCTACCGTACCATCACCAGTAGGGTGAACTCAAAGCAGAGGCGTCTAATGAACAGAGAATAGGTCATTTACCACTAGTTATTTGAATATTTGGGAATATGAGAGCTCGTTACCCAGATGGCCGGATGTGCACCATGGTTTGGGTTTGCCAAACCGAAGTTCATGGAGCCTTGTAAACAGATACAAATCAGGCTGGTGTAATAAAGCTCCCGACCGGCCGTGACATAGTCGGTGTTTTCGCAAGTTATATATATCTATATACGAAATACTTCTTGTCCTAAAAGTCTTTATGCATAAGGCTGAAATGAATGAGAATATATCTTCAAAAGGCACAAGCGTTGTTTCCCTCCACATCGGTTCCTAAAACAACCGATCTGTGTTGGGTCAAGGACGGGGTAGAAAAGTATTACAACTATAAGCCCGAAATTTTATGACCCAAGTAAAAATTTTACTGTCTCACAATTGTTAACGAACACCTTGGAAGAATAAAAGTTTACCGCCATAAATAGAAAAAAATGACCAACCTCCGAGACGAAATCCGTTCTCATTTGGACTCATTTATCCAAAAATGTGATCCTAAGGCTTATGGGGTAATGGCGGAACACCGCGTTTACAGAAGGCAAACTCCAGTTAGTGGTTTCAAAGCTTGGTCTGGTAGCTGTACTCAAATTTCCAAAAATGGCTAAAACTGTTTCCAAAGTGAAGTGTTATATTGACAAAAGAGATCCACCCTAATTAACTCCTCCCTCATTGCGCATATTAAACATTAGCAGAGCTCAAAGATGTTGCATCATTGGAGCCAACGTTTACGTATGTGATGTCCATGATCCAAAATAATGTGAAAAATATAGCACTTTTACTAGAGCACTCAAAACGTTAATCAGTATTTTATTGGACATTTGAGCGCAAACTGATTTTCATCATTTCACTGCGAACGTTTCACGTTTAGTTGTTTATAAGGATCTGGGCGTTCTAGTCACTTGATAAAATCGAGAATATGTTGATACAACTTTGAGGAAAATGAACAGGAAGAGATGGCTAAAAACCAACGAATCCCACGTAAGTTCATATCGGGCTGGAATATACTTTATATTAGATATAGAGTTGTTCTACCTTGCTTAGTCCCAAGATTGCAAGATGAGTCTCAAAAAGTATACATATTAGTGACAGTTATAAAAACGGACCTATAGTCGAAATTTATACGTAGGAAGAAGCCGGCTTACCAGTCTAGTTAATTGCAGAATTTGCCGTCAAGCATCACCAGTCCCATTAAATAACTGTAAATAAATGACGTTTAATCAGTCTTTAGATTCGACTTGACCGAGAAAGTCTAATCAGCGGATGATGAACTGGAATTAGTAAGACAGTTATTGTGTCTATTTACGATGCGATCAAGAAATCAGAGTTTCCGGCGCAGATTTTAGTGCATGAGCCGATATTTAGATTTTGTTTAATTAAAGATGAATGGCATAATTAGTTCGAAGATACCCACTGAAGTAATGAGAATGACAAGGTAGCGAAAAAGATATGCTTTTTGTGTTTGATCATCAGGCTAATAACCACACAACAAATATGAAGACAGAAATTGGGGTGAGTCAGTAAAACGGTGTGTTTGCTATCGGTTACGCAATCACTGTTCTAAATCGTGCGCTTGAGTGATTGGGAGCCAGGGGAGGTTAAGTGTCCGCACGAACTTCTTGTGAGCGCAGAGGTCAAGGTTGCAGAATCGGATACTAATGGCCTCGGTAACAGTCAACATTCGGAGTTTCATCATTTTTGGTCGATTCCTTGGCACTCGGAAGACAATCTGAAAAACATCTTTCTTACTGACAGAATGATTAGAGTCCGTCAAATGAGCAACAATCACGCTTGAAACCGTTTTATCCACATCATTGTTCAACCACGTAGGATGACGGTCACGCGCTCTATCAGACAATCGCCTTGTAGTACGACCAAGGTATGATGCTCGATGCTGGCAAACAAATGAGTACACACAAAAGCCAGTTGTAGAACGTGGAAGTCTGTCTCTGGGTTATGACATGATAACGGGTGCTGAACGGAAATTCACGCACAATTAAGCTGCAGGGTAGGTTGTTTCGACTGGCTTTCAGAGCTTTCTCGAACCAACTTCGGCCATGAGGTATCCCTTAAAAGGAAGACTACTAAACGCAAGTTTCTGATTCGCAGAAGGTGACTTAAATTTCAACTCTACCGCCTGCATCGCCTTCTGAATGAAACGCATTGAGTAGCTATTCTGTATGAACACTTCTTGTAGAAATTCTAGCTCACCTTGTAAAGTGTCAGGAGTGCAGATCTTTAACGCTCTACCCGTCAGACATCGTAAAAGGTTTCGCTTTTGACTTATCAGAACTAAACTGTCAAAATGAATGTATTGGCCACTCCAAGTTTGTTTTCTGTACTCATTTCGTTGGATTGATTCATCCTCTCTTCTTATCATGCTAACATCCAAAAAATTGTGGCCGTTGTTGTCTGACCGCTTGGTGAGTTTGATACTGTCATGGACTGAGTTAAAAGCCTCCCTGTTAGAATTCTCATTGACGACGCAGAAAGTGTCATCAACATAGCATTTGTAAAATATCAATTATTCAGTGGCCACATTCAATTGGTTAGTCCTCAGTTTGCCCATGAAAGCATCAGCCAACATGGGACTTACAGGCGAACCCGTTGCCACTCTATCTCTCTGTTAGTAAATTGCATTGTTGAACAAAAATCTCTATTGACCCTTTTCCTGACTCAGATTAGTTACTGTTTTCATATTTATTGTGTTGTAATTGGCCTGCTGGTCAAACACTGAAAACAAGTCTTGTTCGCTATTTTGTCGTTCTCATGAATGATGTGACCATCAATACACTCGCCTCAGAAACATTGTGACAAAATGGTGCCTTCATTTTGGACAAAGGTAGTCACTACCGGTGAGCATCAATAAGAACAAACATGAGTGCGAAACTTTTTTATCAGAGGCTTGTTTGAAAACTTGTTTGAATGCGAGAGCTGTTACTAACTATTATTGGTGTTTACCTTGTACGTAACGGTAATCATTAAGGAGCAAGCTCAGTTTTAAGGAACCAGTTGAGTGGTGGTTGCATTGTTTATTGGCCAGGAAACTAAGGCGACCATATCATCTTTTTTTGATAGGAATTTTTGGCCTAATATGAACAAACTCTGGGTTTTGACAAAGGTGATTATTATTGACAGGCTCTGGTAAAATCGAAATCCGAGCCTAGCGTTTCTTATCGAATATCAATGTCTAAGGGGTTGATATGCACGCATTATCTGTGAGCAACTTTGGATAGTTTATATTTCATTTCAACTAGATCCCCGAATGCTTGTCAGTGAGCGTTGGCTTATATATTTTTCTGGGGTTACTGTTGAGCTTTTCCTAGAAATGTAGTACAAATCGAGTTCCACTGCTACGGGTAAACATCAACTACTTAGTCAGCCAAAAGTAGTCTGATGAACCAGTCAAATTTAAAGAAAACTGAAGGTCGCTCATCATTGACCTCAGCACTCGCAAGCAAGTTGACTTGGGAATGGGAAAGCTGAGATTAATCGTGAGTAATTTTGGATTAACACAGAAAGTTATCTCAGTGTTCGCAACAAGCTGAACAGTAAATTTGTTTCACTGCAACTGTTGTGACGAAGCATGCTGTTCACTCGGTTTTTGTGACGTAATTATCATGTTCAACTTTTTGTCACGCAAAATATAATTGGTGAGATAATTCGATCATATCTATTGTGAGGTCGGTAAGTAGTGGCCGCTGTGCTTGTTTCTCAGGCACGAATTCTAAATCCGAACAAACAATACTCAAGTCCAGTGTTTATTTTTTAGGGGACTGTCCAAGTTCAGGCATTGGTGATCTCCTGCATGTAGACACTGCTTTCGGTTTTCAGGCTGTACTCAAGCGACAAATCGGCGGGTCAACTAACTTTGCACTTATTGCAGACAACACTTTTTGAAGCTTATCGGACGAGATCTGACTCAACGTTACACCGATACTGCTGACTAGTTTCAAAGTGACCGTTCATTATATTATCCGTTGACTTGTTTTGTGTTGCTCAGACATGACACTCCTCTTCGGAGTACCTTCGTAGGTTTCTAAAGTTGCCGCATCAAATGGCTTAACGTGCTCCTGTAACTACTCAACCTACAGTGTTCCTCATTCCATGGTATTATTCAAAGATCAAGGAGAGATTTGTTGCTCTATTTATTCGGCCAGAGTGGTCACTGACGCGTTTGACAGAACCACGGCTCTCTCACTACCAAAGTGCCAAACTGGAAGAATAACTAGACCGTGAAATTATGTTTCCTTTCGATCCATACTTCCTTATCAGAACTTCAAAAAAAAACCCGGCGTTACGAAGTGTTAACATTTCGTTTATTTTCGTCCGCGGATAGTGTATGCTAACAAGAATAACAGTTTTTATATGTTATCAGTGATTTTGTGTGTGCGACTGACGGTTACGAACAAGGCGTTTACATCTGTTGCCCTGTTAATAAATTAGATCTAAGGAATTTAATGTTTCAAATTTCTAAAATAAATCATCATCTTTGAAAATGGAAGACTTGCTAGTTATTCGTTTTCTTCCGCACACTCGAACACACGTTCCGTATGGTGGCAATTAAAAAAAGTTTGTTACGATGACAGAAGTAATCAGTGTGACTACTATTCATTTGTTTGCTTAGCAAGATGGAAGGAAATTTTTATAGGCTTGGAGATAACTATCCCCTTGAAACAGGATTGTTGCGTGAAACTAATTGTTCGTACGTACGAACTAAATAGTAAACGTATGCAGCCAGGTAGCAAGAGCTGAAACTGTAACACAAGACAAGAGTTTTCGAACAAATTGACGAAAAGAGGAGTCGTACGTGAGTGCACGTGAGGTAAACAATGAGAAATAGACTTATAAATTGATCTGTAATCAAAAACTGGAGGTACTGAACAGTGAATTAATGATAATTACAACTCTGGCTCTGATTAGGCTCCACTTACTATTTCTGCAAGGGTGTATGCAGGTGATGAAATACGGAAGTAGCTCCCCTTGTTAAATAACCAGTTTTCTACAGATTAAATGTGGCTACTTGTCAGTCGTTTGCTTGTACTGCTCAAATGTAGTTACTTATGCACGAAAGTATTAGTGTGCGCGTCAACTGCAAGCCAATCTAAGTTTGATATTCAGCGAAAACTAGAATGAACATAATAAACTATACATGTGCTTTTGCATTTAAAAGAGTATCTCAAGCTGTTTCTTGTGAGCAACTGTAGTGTGCGGTCGAAACTAGCAAGCGCGCACGGGTTGAATTTGAATTGTGCAACAGAGCGTGCTGCTGAGTTGTCGGCGCCGTTTTATTTTTCGTTTGTGTAAGTCGTGTACTTGGCTTACTGGGCCTTTGGCTCATGCTTGTTTGTGTTGTTTCGTTTTACAGGACTGTTGTTGGAACCCCCTACTTCGAAAGAACGCTGTCCCCCGGTGTCTTCACGTTACCTCAAAGCTGGGCTGCATGTGTGACGGACAGTCAGAATAACAACGCCGGCTTGTATGTTACACACCTTGTGCAGGTGAAATTCCTAACCCTTCTATCGCGTCCCCTTCAGTCTGTGGTATCCGGTTTCAATAAATTCATGAAGGACTATTCCTAATAGCCACTGAATTTCTTCTCATTGAAATCTGTGCTTCATGGCCGAGAATACACGCACCTTGTGCATATGCCTCGGATAGTTGTGAAAGCCTCATGGTAGTTACTGAATACTGATATTCACGCAGTTGATACTGAAAGAAGTATGGAATGAACTGATTTTTCGGTAAAAAATTCACCACTACTTTTTGGCCAACAACCCGAATTTTAAAAATAATTAACTTTGCTCATACTTCATCGTGAACCTCCCGTATAACATTGGTGCTTTTTGCAGTTGAAGTACCCGCTATTTTTACCCCACGCTTTCCAAAATAAAATTTTACGGCAATTTCTTTCTTTAACAGCGTCTTCCCCATTATCAAGTCGAATGCAACCATTTTTGGTAGGGAGGGAGAAATTTCCTAGAAGTTGTAGGCTGAATTCGTTTTGGCAGATTTTTTTTACATAAAAACCGAACAGTTCATAGGGACTGATAAACACAAATATGGTAAAGTTGCACGCACAACCCAGGTTGAAGTGATACCCTAAGGCCGAAACACTTTTCCATGAAGACCCTTTGTCTTGTTAAGATGAAGAAGGCATGCTTCTTGTGGTTGAACTGAACCACTTGCAAAGCGTATTCTCAACTGCAATTACGCAAACACAGCTGCGGGTTCTCGCGCTTGAGCCAAATTTCGCAATCACTCTCAAGCCAGTCACCCGAAGAGTTTGTACAATCAATTGAAAGGCCTGTCTCCAATGCCGCATGCAATAAAGGATGGTTTTACGCAAAACCAGTAAACACAGCGTCGCTTTGTATTCTTTCCTGTTCCTCAGCAGTGCCGCGTAAAATCCGAACACGATCGGGCGCTCGAGTAATTGCGTGAGATGAAAGACCGGAATTTTTTTCCGGCCAGTCGTGAATTCAGGTCCAGTGATCATCAGTAAGACTGATCACGAGTCCAAAATATGAACAAGAATATCGAACGCACAAAATTTTCGTGCAAACATTTCGTCAGAGAGCAACATCTTGGCGGATAAATAAGTAATGAAAAAAGTGCGAACTATGCTGCTACGAGAAAAATGCTAAAATGTCAGGTTGGACAGATGAGACAAATTAGTTACGAGGTGCTACTGAAACACACTACCACAGTGTATTATTAGAACTGATTTTGCACGTGTACAGCTTGGCTTATTGCAGGTCTGTTAGATAATCTTTAGAAATTTTCTGCACCGTCCGTTAACTGCTCACTCGTTATCTTGTACAAAACCCCCTAAGGATAACACGAAGGCTGAAGAATATATTGATGGGTTTTCGTGAAATGTATTTTATCGACGTTGACTGTATTCGAGAAAGTTCCACTCAAGGAGACAGATTTTTTCGCATGAATTCATTTCCAGCTAGGAGTCATCTTTGTGTAACCCTCTCGGTTCTTTTGGAAAATCTTTGCTTCTGTGCATGCAAAGTAGCTGTGTGATCCTAGAGAACGGACGTGTGAGGAAGTTGATGGTGTGTTAGTGAATAGCCTCCTCTATGCAACGCGGGTGGATACACTTTTAGATGTGATTATAATGTAGATTTCCGAAATTGTCGCTGTGCTACACTTTGTGATCGTTTAAATCTCACTTATCAGAAGCCTTCTGACTCTCATGATGAAGAATCAAGCGATAGTTTAACACTTGAGGACATTTTACCCATCACATGATAGAACGGTTCGATACGACAATCGTTGTCGTAATTTTACTAGAAGTGGTTAGTATTTGTAATTTTTGTTACTTGCTACTCGTTTATGCAGATATGACTTAAAACGAACGATGTTTTAAAGAGTTAGACAGACAAGCATTGAGGAGTACTTATAAAAACAGAAGTACTATCGAGGAGAGCCTTAGTCACAAGCGAATATTTCGAGATATTTGGCGGTTTGCAAACCAAGAGATTGCCGAACAAAGCTGACGTGTACTGGATTCACCGAATTAGGTTTTATAAAATTTACCCTTTAGTAGAAACTATTTCATAACCGACGTAAGTCGAAAACTGTACATGTCAGAGTCACTCATACTCACTAAGTGGAGTGCTATTAAACCTAATCAAAATTCCAACGAACCGAAATCCCACGTCTCTAATATGTATATTCACTTTACTTGCAGTTGTAATGATATTTCAGGAGATATTTCAGGAGAACGGATCCTTACTTATAACAAAATATGGCTAAACCTAAGCTTAACTATGGTGGGGTCTTTCGTTCGTTTCAGTACGTCGAATATACCCAACTCATGTATAGAAGTAAGCTTGATTTCATGCTAAATACAACACAATTATATAAGTTCAAGAGAAGTGGCAGATGGCATATCACTGGGATGATAAATGTCAGTCATTAGTGCTTGTTTGATTTGATTCATGAGTCCTAGTTACATAATATCACTCAAGTGAGTTGTACAAAGTTTACCAAGGAATATTCATATCTATCTTCATTCTATCCTGGGTACGAATGAACGGCATGGAAGGTTTGACGTAGTAATTAATCGGTTTCAACCGAATAGTGATGGTGAATTTGGACAAATTGCAATGACTTCTGCGATTGCTAGTATACACTTATAGACTCACCTCGGCTGTAACCCGCTGACTGGAAAGACTGGCTAAAACAAATATGTCGGATTGACTAGGTGGCTTGCTTTAATCAAACGTACAGCGGCTGTAGACGAGCAGTCACGTAGGTTAACGTTTCTGGTTGGGTTCGGATAATCGTCAGGTTTTTTACTTGACATGTTTCACATAAACAAGTAAAGCGTTAAAACACAAAAACTGGTAACATGAACAGTCGGTATATTTTCCAACTGGGCACAACACTGACACTGTGGTAAACTAAACACTTAGTTGATTTGCGAAATAGGTGTCATTAACTGTTACACCGACTCTGTGGGCTATTCTTTCGACAGCCCTATCATCCTCGAAGTGTGGGGAAACACAAGCGGACTTCTTGTTTGCAGTTAACAGTTTGCCTACGCTCGTTTTCATCAGCATATTTTAAGGAATAAACTGTTTCGGGTGACTCTTTTCAATGAATATAGTGAGTAAGGACTGTTTCTCTTATTGTACTATGTCGCCTGAGAATATTTTCTCAGTCCATTCCATCAGACGTCGGACTAACCTCTTGTTCTGCCTTAACGGTACAGACTGATGAAGTTTTATTTATACTGACTCGTTCAACTCGTTCAACCCGTTCTATCAGACCATCCTCGTGAGGAGGACACGATAACTGCGAGGTGGCGCATGTTCTATGGCAAAATAGCTAATTTTTGTGAGCAGAGCTGAAATGTTACAGTATTTTACTGGGACCTTCAGTTACATGTGCTATGTGAAAAAATATTGTCCGCATAGCTGTTATGTAAAGTGACTAAATTTATTTGGTCAGCTGACTAACTGACTATGCCATAAGGACGCCACACAGTAATGCACCTAATTCTGATGCCGCAGCTAATCCGTCCTTTTGACGGGGGTTGGCTGATAACAAACGACTAAGCATCCATTCCATGGATAGGAATGTTTGCATATGTGATCGTTATCACCAAAACATTTGCGCTGCTTAAGCTGATAAACCACAAGTAGTTATTTTTGGTTTTAGGGAGTGGTGTTTCGGAGTACGCTCCAGCAGGACTGAACTTCGTTTTGGAAAATAGACACCTTTGCAACGAATACCAGTACTTACCTGAAACGCCGAATCAGTGCTTGATAAATTGTTCACAGGGGATACACACTGTTCGTTCATACTTGGTCGATATGTGTAAGTTTCAGCAAAAGATGTGCCGTGAAAGTCAACTTTGCCTTCAAGGTGTTATAGAATGCCACAGACGCACAAAACCAACTAATATATCAAATCTGTTGCTGGTGGAATTTACGCCCAGTCACACTATCACGTTAAGTACTTGTTGGATAGCTTGTAACTGTTTACGGAAAACCAAGTAGTACAAATAACTACTCATATGATTACACATGGGCTCAATAAAATTCCCAGTGGTTCTGATATCTCATCACCATTTGCTATTGTACTTCGAGCAGCTGCATTAAAAACAGTCAAGCGGTTGCCGTTAGACTACAACATCTTGAAGGAATGAACAAGCTAATTTAGCAGCTGACAGTATCAGGTGTACGTACAGATTTTAATATAAACTATCTTGTTTCTAATATGAAATTACGCTTGCGAGAATAAGATCAACAAACGGAATGCCTGATTTCCTGTTGTTTGAAATAAAAGCGTTTAACCTGTTTGAAACGCCAAGAAAAATGTATTGACGTTGTATAAGTTACACATTTTTTGCACGAAGCGAACGTGAATGAACCGATTTCTGAAAAAACTTTCATCGAACATGTGTTACAATAAAACTGGGATCGAGTAATTGTGAGTTCGGTTCAAGGATTAAGTCAGAGTCGCAAAGCTATCATCTGTTGAGAAGATTCGCAAGTGCAGAACACTCATATCTACAAATCTCCTCATCGGGTTTGTGCTAAATCATCGTTCCATCCGGCCTTAGATCGACGCAGCTATGTGACCGACGATCACAGAAGTGAGTCAAACGGGTCACCAGAAACCACGTTATTAAACGAAGGAAAACAGCGTTCGAACCGGTACCGAATTTAAAAAACGAACATAAAGACCTGCTTGGTATTCCAAGTAAAAAAGAAAGGCAATTAATCACGTTTAGAGTTCTTGGTTAAATGGACAGCAAGTTTTATTCCTATAAGAAGCGTGACACCGCTCAAGTATTAGTTGCCCCTTTAGGATACTTTATTGGTTGGAGGAAATGTTAATCCTATATATTTGTATACATATATATATATACTTCGCAAGCGCCCTTTATATTGGATGGATTACACGTGAATTACACACCAGAATCAACATGTATCAAAAGACCGTTGAGACAAAATCTTGAAATTAACTTGGTTGTCGAAGCGTCATAAGCGGTTGCGAAAACATGAATCTTATTATTCACAATCAGGATTTCGTACAGAATTTTACCCTTGTCTAACCGCACTTGACGGATGACCTATTGCATACAAACGTCTTGTAGTTACTCTTGTCGAACCTGCGGCAGTCACGAGTTAATTTCGCTACTGATTACTTTATTCCACCACAGCGTCCGTGTTAGAAGTGAGACACTGAGAGTAAGAGAGGCCGCCGATCACTCACAAGTTGCTTCAAAATAGCAATCATTTTAACTGCACCACTTTGGTTTCATTACCTTCATGCGTAGGGGCTTTTAAGACAAGCTTCCGAAGGTAAGATTTAGAGCTTCAGTATATTACATTGTTAGTCACTGGCACCTTGTGTGCGATATTTTTTATTCAACTTCTTGTATTCATGAAGCCTCACCATATGGTTAACTTCGTCCCCATCCGGCTGACTGTGAGCAGTCTGAGGTGCACTGTACTATATCTAGGGACATAGGGCAGCTGTACTGCAAGTGACCAACTGAAGAAGAACTGTGAGTTTCAGTTTACGTCGTATTTTAACTTTCAGTTTACACATATAAAGTCCGTCAGAAGTACCTAAATTGCACTCAACTGTTGGAAGTGTCGGCTGATTTTCAATGTGAAAACTTTCAGAAGTGAGTTGTGTAATGGTAACCTGTTTTATATGATCCGTGACATCAGTCGTGCTGAGTAGCAGGCTATTCGAACTGGTTAACGGACCAAAGTGATTGAAACCGGATTGCCCATCATACAAAAACCTATGCGAATGTACGCACACGAGCGCAGAATCTTGCGAGAGAGGAATGAAATTTGCCCTGGTTGCCAGCCCGATTCCAGGCTGCCAATCAAATTTCTCGCGTGCGTCTTGCTTATCAAATTTTCGCATCGACAGCGCAAGAAACCTGGTCGTACATTACCCATAACTCGTCGAACCTCGAAGTGTCAGTTCGATATATCCCAAACAGTAATTAGAAAACAAAACAAAACAACTGTAGGAATAAAACATCAAGGTGATCTTACTGCATGTTCCTGTACGCAAGCAACCTTGTTGGGAAAGTTTCATAATTTTTGTTCAGTTGTGATATGTATATGGGTTTTACTTTGCAATATGACGTACGCATGTCTGTTATCCAGCTATCGAACACTACTTGGCTCTGCGCTTGGGCTTGTTTGCGTACACCGGAGCGTGTATGCGCTTGTTCATTTACCAGCTTATAAACGATCTCCGCTAGCCTGTCATACTGTCAAACTTTGCCAACCATCGGCCGAAGAGGCAATGTTTCGTGCAAAACCCATTCGAGTCATCTTCAAACGTGCATACTGAATTCTGTGCGTGAAAAGTTTGTGCCAAGCCAGTGTGTTTACACGTACGTTTATGTTGTGTTAGAATGAATTGGTTTGCGTGGGCACGTAAACTTTACTAGACCGGGGAGACAAATCATATAAGATTTTAGGGCAGGTATGTAAACCCTATCAAATTGCTGTCTACCGCCCGTTGTGTATGACTGTTCGTTCATAATGACACCCACCTGGATCGGAACGGCGCAGATGGTGCAGAAGAATTAGATTGGTGAGAGAGATATATACACAACCAGCAGGGAATGCACAAACGGATGCATATTCAGAGAGCAGGTGGGTCCGAAAACGTGGTCACAGTATGCGGTACGTGTCTGTGTATACACACAAGTGTATCCGGGCTCAGCTCATATCAAACTACGACTGTTGGAAGCGCAAGTAAGCTGACGGATCGGAAATTCACACGACCCCACTCGTACGGATGAGTTAGGTGCTGAAATCAGTGCGCATGTACGTGTGTTATATGCAGCATTGTTTGCGTACTCCTATATTATGCATGCTGTTGGGTTCGTTTGTATATCAGTGACAGGTAAGTTTAGCGACAAGAAATCGGGCGTACGACTGGCTCAAACTGGCTGTACGGTTTGCCCGGTACATAAATCTCGCTTGAAGCGTTTTATGCTAATTGGGACTATTCATTCTACCTGTTGGACAGTTTAGTAAAAACGAACCATTGGGTTGTTGACTACGAAAATTCCCAAATCAAATAGGGGTTTGTGCATGTAGCTGGAAACTTATGCTGGCATGGTAGATGGAATAGACTCTGAGGTAGGTGTTTTGGCCCGTAACGTACTCATACAGATGAACTTTTATGAAAACTAACGTAAGGTGGAAGCAGAGAATGTTAGCACTGAAAGGATTTGATATCACACCTATTGGCTACGAGAAACACGCCTTGCAAATCTGGCAACGTACATAGATGAAAAGAAATAGAACCGCCTGATCGGCGAAATGGTAGAAAAATATCTGCGCCTACTTCAACCGTTATTTCATAATATTCCTGAAATTTCTCAATAAAATAGCTGATGGCATACAGTTTAACCTTCTGTTACTCGAAATATTTAAAAAAATACAAATATTCCTACTCGACCGATGTATGAAGCATGTTCGGTTCTAAAAATGAAGACTTTGGTGGCAGTTAAAAACGAATGTCACGTGACAAGCAAGAAACAAGAAGATCCACAAGATAAGTTATAAATCTATATCAGAAAACCCAAACGAAACGGGGATTAAGAACAGTGTGGTTGGAAGTACGACTTCACTAGTTTGAGTGGATAGTTTCAGTTAACTATCTTTTAAATGGCTAAATGTTTGATGGCTGTTCGCTTGAAAAAGCAAATGTAGGCTAACCTGGTTTAGAACGGGCCAAACTACCTAGCATTTATATATAAATCTTGGATAAATATTCTACCATACATTTGAGGAAGGTATATTGATGAGCGATGATTGAGTATTTGCAAAAAGGTGCCACTACCTAATCTGCAAATAGACCAACTCATTTAAACTTACCAGTCACTTCAGACGAGAATGGAGAGAACATTCTACATCATGCACCTAACTTTGAAGAGACAATGAAATTACTTTACAAATCTGTTTCTTGGAACCACACATTCTTTGAAGACAACCAACGGACGGTAAAGTACTTTGATTGCCTACCTCATGAGCTACAAGAGTACGTTTCTTACAAAATATGGTCGGTGAGTTTAATTTGATGGTGAATGCACTTTTGATAAACAGGCACCCGAGCGCTATTATGATGAAAACACATGGATTTCTTTTTGGTAAGAGGTAGGCACGCTTCCATTGTTCGCACAGCTTACTTTGTGGACGTAATGGCTATTGAATAACTGAATCGATGTCTACGCCATTTCAGTAGATTTACGGTTATGGCTGTTACTTCAAGAAATTCGTTTGTTTATGGAGACCGCTCTGACCCTAGGCTTGAAAGAAGCAGTGTTAGTGGCCAATCAGTGCGTGAGTATACTTTTTCTCTTTGTTGTATAGAGGAATGAAGTAGTCGAAAGAAGTTATGTATCTCTGAGGATGGTTCAGACAGTCTAACTGTTTAGCACTGGGCATTGGAACTGATACCACTGTCATCTACGCAACAGCCTAATATATGCTGGAATATTCTCACAGTACGTAAGTAAGGAGAGTTTGCACCGTAGATAAAGCAGGTTTAATTTACCAGGGTTGTGTGTATACACTGGTGTATGAAAGTCGGACAGTGTGTATGAAAATGTCTCTTTTGTTAATTGAAAATTGGGTTAGTCAGAGGACACACATCCAGGCACGAATCCATACAAACTGCACACGCTAGTAGAACCTAAACTTGGCTAGTGTGAAAATAAATACAATGGTCACTAAATGAACAGGATGATCTGGGTATTGAGATCAACTCGAGTCTGGACCCATGGCAAAAATACGTCGAAATTCAGTTGGTTACAACGTTTAAGTTGATTACCAATGTCTGACATATATAGGACTTCGAAATACCTCATTTGGTTGCTCATGAGAGTAATGAACGATAGTGCAATCCTCATTTCGTGACCTATGATTATCTTGTACCTTGCGATTTGTGATGCACATATTTGTTCTTACTCAGAGTCATTCATTCGTAGGTGAATCACTGCCACTTTCAGCTAATTCCATATGTACTGATGGGCCTTGATTTCGGGCGTCTTTTTTGTCCTTGCTCTACAACTGTAGAAAAGTGACAGATGCGATGGCTAGTTGGGAATAACAGTTTGCTTTCACACCCTAAGCGGGTACAGCTTAGCGGATTTTGAAAACAAGCAGCCTATCTGCATTGCAATTTCGTTTCAATGCTGCAATAACCATTCTATTAAAACTATTAGCTAAAAAATATCGTCCACGATAAGAAACCTGATATAACCTGCTTCAATGAACACTTCTATAAGTGGCATTCCCGCGGTAGTGAGGTGGCTCCAATTTTCGCTAATAAATGTGGGAAATTTTTGTGAACTGAGGATTTAACGCAACAACACCCGCTTGAACTAAATTCTATTCTTGAAGCAAATTCTTGAAGCCGTGTATGCCGTGCATGCGAATATGTGGTCACCAAGTTATTACAATTTATGGCGTATCCGTTTTTTCTGCCTAAAATATTTCTCCCAGCTTATTATGTGGTGTGTATTTGTCTGTATTAGCAGAAGATATTCAAATGGCATATTGTAAATATAAGACGGGAAATTACTACAGTCCTTGAAGTGAAGTCCAACCGCTTCTCAGTGGATCGACCGAAACAGTACATGATTTCAGGTGTGCTAACTTTCTCCCCAAACTTGTGTATTTAAGTGGTATATTTGTCCACTTCAAATAAGTCGGTTCCAGCACAACAATCTTTCGTAGATCCTAGTGGAAATAGCTTTCCTCTAAGATAGCAACTAAAGAATGAAATTATTTGGAACGGTCACACTAATGCACACCTAACAATAAGTGTAGTATTGGAGGATATTCCTTGGAAGTTAACAATTGTTCTGGAATCCATACTTCAAAAAACTGTTATCAGCATCTCTCGTCAAACTGTTGATCTTCTAGGTAGGAGCTGGATAAGAAATCTTAATGATGTAAACTTTTTGTAAATTACAACTGAAATTAGCGGAAGACAAAAAGAAATAACCGATCTACGTGATAGTAAAATTCAGGTTAGTCCAAGATTTTAAGGTACCCTATTAGATAAGCCAGTTCTTAGCTAGGAGTCTGAAAGGTTCCTGTTGCCGTTTACTGCAGCCAAGTTCCGCGAAGTAAGACTTTCATGATTAGAACCAGTATTAGACTTAATCGTCAGCATGCTTTATCATTAGGCCGAATTAATATGGAGCCACAATGTGCTAAACATTAACGAATACTGATAATCAGTGAATTCTATGAAAGTTGTGGTCGAATAAAACGACACAATATTACTGTGCTTTTTAATACGGCGATAGTCAGTTGTACTAGCTTATTTTATGCTTTAGATCGCAATCTAATACGGTTGAGAACCGTTGTTCTAGGGTTTTCATCTGTCTGTTAAATCTTGTTTGTGTTTGAAACCGACGGAACCTAAACAACAAATAGGTTACTGTGGTCTCTAGTCAAGGGTTCATTTCTGATGATGATCAACTATGATAATTTATCATAATGATAGCCAACACGTGCTTCAGTTCACCATTTGCCTTAATGCTTTAACGACACTCAGAATTATTTATTGTTGAAACTGATTTTATTGAGGTTCAATATGAAACCACTGCGTAAATACTGAACACATATTTGGATGTCTTTCGGAAATTTTACACCATCTTTACTACTTTCCAATTTTTTGTTACGATTTCCGTAGTGTTGGCTTCAGAGTATTTCAGTGTTAACCCGTGATAGTTGACGAACGAAAGGAAGCTCTGAGCTGTGTTCTCTGCAACAACTGTGAGCTAGGGTATTTCGCAAAAATGGAAATAACTTTGCTCAACAGATTGGACGACTGCCTCAAACAGATTTCCTAGGTGTGATAGAGTGAAATGAAATTCGCCCAACTATCTTAATTTTCCCATAATTTATTGTGAGAAAAATAATCCTAGTACATTTAACGGTTATCTTTTAATTAAATTCGCATGATTCATTAAAATCATTTACTTAAAAAACTTTATTTATCTCTTTTGGATTTTTGAAATCTTGAGTCGTTTGGGTCCTTTTGAATACAGTGGTTTGATTTCATTTGACCCGTAATCATTATTCTGAACAATATGACTTAAGGGTCTCCTGATTGCCTTACTCAAACAGGTTCACGTTAGAAAAACTGCCCTGTTAACATTTCGGTTATTAATATAATGACTAATGCTTAGATATTAATAACTTTTACTAGGAATTTTTCTATTTTTGTCGGATATACTTACGACGCTTCACCACAAGTCAGTCGTATATGTTTTATTTGGGTTTTCAGAAGGTCCGAGAAATAAGCAGTATTCGAAGGGGCTAAGGTAGATATGAGGAATTTTATTTTCAAACTAATGCACAGCCTACTCCAAACTGACGATAGAGAAAACCACTTTCTAGGCTTTTCCTACAACTGATTATCATCAATTAAACCCAATCTTCATTATTTTAAAATCAAAAATCAATTGAGAGAAATGAGCTCAAAATGAGAGATATCCTTTTAGTATCATCGCCGAAAACCGTATCATCACGTGTTGTTTTGTTTGAACAAGAACAACAGAGCAACACATCAAGAATGTAGCTGACTTGTGTATTTGCGTTCTAAATAGATGTGTTACAATATTTAAGAAACTTTATGCAGTTCTAGTTCGATTATGTATACCTATATGGTTTCTATGATCTGACATTTGAGCTATAGAGACATGCTGTGTAACCTGTTAGGTGTTCATAGCCGTGAAGGGACTAAAAGTCCCTGATTCACAACATACTAGTGTTAGCCAAAAAAACATTTGGCCTGCGTTTGTTCATATATTCTCCACTTTGCGATTCCAAAGTTGTCACAAATCGTGGCTACCATGGATGGAACCGAATAATCCTGGCAAAGCAAGTTTGCATCATAGTCGGTCATTCAACGACGTAATATGCGGACGCAACTAGGACAATCTGGCGAACGCTCATCCCTGAGTTGCAGAATGTGTTGTTTGGACATCTAACTGATAAAACTCTCACCCGTAAACGCAAACCCACTGACTTTTGTAACCAAAGTGATCTTAGGTTGTGAATCATAAGAAATCACTGCCCGTCACATCATACCTTCTATAATTCATATGGTGTTTGAAATATCACATCTCTGACTTGGTCATCTATTAAGGACCTCATGCAAAATTAATTGTGTCTAATTAAAACCAAACCAGAAGTTTAAACTGGTACACAAAATACTTACCAATACAGAAAAAGTAACCATTGATATAGCAGATAATTTGCTACCTAATGAAACCCGCCACATTCTTGAAAATGATGTAACGGACTGCTGAATCAGTCGCTATTTTCTATCACATAACCCAACACTTTTGCAGTATAGTGCTCGATACCTATTCGTCTAATGTGAACAGGAGAGTAATGAAAACAGTGGGAGTTGTCCAATCAGTTGATCTGCATTATCCAATCTGAAGTTCGTGCTTTTTGTTTATTTCTGAGCGACACGAATGTCGACCAGCATTTGTGCTTTAGCATTGTGTGTGATTAAACGGAACAAGTTTTATTCCAATCCTCTTATTGAATTTAATTGAGAGTGTTGGGTTTAACAGCTATTGTTAAATTCGGTGAACCTAAAATCTGCACTTATTGTCGAACTTGTGTAACGTAAGTTTTGGTATCTCTATTACCTAAACATTCAAGTTGGCGCATATGGAGGGCAAACCAAACATTCAACACGAATCTACACCACGATGTACCACATCTACTCCTCCAGGTCACTTGAAGCGAAAGTCTAGGTAGTACAGAAGATACAAGCCGATGTTGAGCGGAAACCAGTACATCGAAAATTTGACAACCTTCGTCCAACCTTGATCATCTAGTTTAAAGAACTGACAAACGCACCAGCGGTGGTTGAAATTGACGCAGTGGTACTGGCGAGAAAGCGAGATAATTAGAACACCGTCATCTCTTTTGATTTCTAGACAGGTTTTCTGAAGTGGTTGATCTCTCTACACAAATTCTATTGATGATAGCCAACTAGTTCGATATTCAACTTTGTACAAACAAATTCACCAGAACCTTTGGATAGCTTCACCTACTAATGGTCCACCATGTTCCGCTGTGGTGCAACTCAACGTTGGTGAGTTCAACCCGCGAAACTATGTTCACGTGAGAGAATGGGAACAGTATGCTCTTTCTATGACTGTGAGTAAATAGCTTCACATTAAAACTTGTGGTTCTGACGAGACCAGGAATCATTGGATGCAGTTTTGTGAACAACTCACGCCCTAAAGTGTAACATTTATGCTGGAGGAGTGTCCAACAAGCAGTGTATCAACGTTGCCATATGTATAGGCGTTGATAGATCTGATAAAAACTCCACTTGATGATCAGGAATTCAGCAAAACTCAGTTGCTTCAAGAACGTCCATATCTTACACAACCAGCAAAAAAGGTGGACGATAATCGGCATGGTGTGGTCATGTATTCAGTTTTAGTGAAGCTGTGACAAAACGGAATAAGACAGTCCCTTGAAATATTGACAACTGCTGAACTGTTAGAGATGCAGATGATCTACTGGCGGTAAAGACGGTGTGCCTACCTCGAATGCGGTCTAATTCAATTATCGCATGAAGACAGGTGTAATTCTTTTTCATTTATCATTACCGCCTGGTACATTTGCGTGATCTGTTACAGGACCATTCCGAGCATAATTTGTCGCTGAATCTGTGGTTAACCATGTAGGCATGGAATTTTGTTAATCCAGAAATCACCGGGTTGACCCCACTCAGGCGTTCTGTGTTGTCTACAAAGTCCCGATAAACCGCCCCAAACTGGTCAGACAACGAATGTTGGCTACTGCTGAATCGATCGCCATTCGATTACCCAATCCCAAAAATTTCGTGCAAGCCCTGCAATCGCCGTGGTCAAAGGTCACACCATCCGTCTGAATGACCACCCAAACTCCAACTGATAACTTTGTGACGTAATGCTGGGTGGAACTCCAAAGCACTGATCGTTAACACTAGTGGTTTGCTCTCTGAATGACAGGCCTGTAGAGGCCTGGATATTTCGTAACGTTCACCTTGGTCCAGTGACATTCTGCTAAACCTCTTTGTCTTGTGTACACATTGTTTCTGATTTTGCTGAATCTATACAATTGTATTGATCTGATAATGAATTATCGAAAACAGTTGTTCGTCACGTCGACTCTTCTGTGGTCCAATGAGAATTTTCGCGAGAAATCCAGAAATCAATCCACATTAGCTTGATGTTATGGAATTGTAGTCTTCCTGCCTGTTAATATAATTAATTCACTGGCTGAGATGGGTGAGCTAAATAGCTTAGATAGCTTAGATATGGGATTCTTCAACACTCATTACTGCCAACCTGATCGCAACGACGTTACTGGTAATAAGAACTTGAAATTTTCAGAAACTGTGACAGGGAAAGAATTTATCGTACAGGTGAAAGTCACATCAGGAGAAACGATTAAAACGTACGTTTATATGCTGGAAATATACTCATCATTGGTTGTTATTCCGGATGCATGTGAAACTTCGGAAGATCGCCAGTACTAAGTGCGATCACAAACCACTGAGTTGAGACATCATTTGAAAAATGTACTTTAAGTCAATTGAAGCAACGCACTATTCTTTCATGTTAGGTTTTCGGCCTGAACCTGCATGTTGTGTGTAGGAGTGAGTCAAAATTCTCATAAAACAGTATTGCAATAATGTGAGGAGATATTGTGAAATAATGGCTCATATACTGGAGATCGAGCCATATTTTCTGAACTATACACCTTAGCCATGAAAACTGAAACTCCATTCATTGGCAGGTTTGGTCAATTGTTTCTATTGCTAACGGTGAACATGAGTTTAATATGAAAACATGATTATTATGACAAACAATGGCCAATTAACGCTTACTACGCTTTGTACACAAGCATCTATCATTGGAGGGCTCTTGCCAGTGGTAACGCTAAAAACGTATAGATTCCTAATAATTCACCAACTGACGTAATTTGGAACTAGTTAACTCTGTTTCGGTGATGACGAGGCCGGAAAGTAATGTGCCAGTTAAATGATTTACATGCTGTATAGGGATAGATTTTTTGGAAGATCCAGCTGAAAGAGTGGGGTTTATTGGTTGACTAACACTACTGAGCCAGACGTCTACTTACTGTGAGTAAAAAATGCACAGGGTAAAAATTTTGCAGTATATTTTTTGGAAAACAAGCGCGAACAGGGCGCTCTTGTAAACTTGATAAAACGACTAAACACGGTATGAAATTACCACGACGCTGGGAAGTCACAGACGTGTTTAGATTGATTCATACTTTTTCTATGCGCTTGGAAATATACGCACATGTTTATGACAACATTCAGTACAGAGATGAAATTAGTGTCGTGCAAAATGGAGTAAATACTTCAACTGTGTTCGCTGTTTAGTGCGTGTAGCCAACGTTTACCATGGTTCCAAACAGAGTTGTGTCGGATCGATTATTCTCTCACCCGGAAGTGTAACAAGCTAACGGAGGCGGGGCTCAAACTGAACCGTTTCTTACTTTGGTGTCAAGTTGTTATCAGCCCGCCGCTCGTGAGACATGCGGACGATGTCGTTCGAATGATTATACCATTTTACAAAGGCTATCGTGCACGAGCATTCATCATAAAAGAGAGGTACTCTCAGTCGCACGGATCAGGTTTCTGCAACTGTGTGGCAATGCAAGATATATATATATATATACTATCCATAATTTCACGGAAAACAACATGGAAACTATCTTTTAGGTTGTCCAACTGGACACAGATTGACAAACATCATTCAGGCCGCTGCATCGTGATTACTGACCATCTCACTCACAGCTCCACTAACATTTACATAGCAGCCAAGGTAGGCAATAACTTTCGCAAGTTTTCACACATTGCCGTTAGTGGTTACCTTCTTCAATCTTGAAATAATACATTCCACATTGAAGGAGAACAGTAATTTACATACCGATAAACGAATATTGACAACTTGCTTAAATTACCTAGAGCTGCCTGTGAGCTGTCACAGATTAGAAGCATGTTACTGACCTAATTAACTGCAGGAAGTTTGCCAGGTGATGAAACTCCGACCCCACAACTCAGGTTTTTGCATGTGGTTTACCGATGTTGTTAGTCGTTACAAGTTTAAACAGGAAGAATGAAAAGGGATCGTCCTGTTGAACATTATTAATGGATACTGATGGACTGGTCAGATTCGCAGTCGTTGACTTGTGCAATATATATATATATATATATATATGCATTCCCATGACTAAGTTAAAAATACTTACAGGGCCTACCCTTATTCGAAAGACGAGAGCAGAGTTTAACTTTTCACAGGTACCCACGAAAACAACAAAGAGTAAATTACGGTAACCAAATCGACACTAGTGTTCGACAGCCACCGCCTAGATGAAAGTCTTTCAGCTTCTCCCTTTTGAATCGCCGCAGAAGAGAACTTCTGCGGATGGTGAACGTGCCTAGAATTTCTTGCACAATAGAAACCGGATTCATTCTTCGGAGATTGACAAAAGCGTAACATCAGTTTATTAAAACGTGAAATTAACATTTGTGACGAAAAGTTAATTTCGGATATGAACTGCGCAGATTACATTTTGCCAATAAGGTGAGTTGGTTGCCGATAAGGTACAGTATTGTCAAATAGGGAAAGATTAGATAAAATCCAACTGAACCGGGAAACCTGTGATGCTCAAAAAGCACACGAAAGACCTCTGCTTTTAAGAATGGGGCCATGACTACCGAAAAGTACACACGAGTGAATACCTTGCTGGTGGTATCTTTTGGGAATCTTCTTTGGAGAAACTTAAATCAATTTGTTTCCTTGGTAAAGTTGCATAGAACAATGGGTCTCATTATTCTGCACAAGTAATTACCCTACGTTTGGTCTTGCTGATGACCAACTGGGTTAAACATGAATGTACTTGGGTTAGCGTTGTGTCCCAACGTAAGCTACACGCTATTTATACCCATAAACATATAGAAATAACTGATTACCAGTCCTGAAAATCTATTAATTTAGAAGAGATTCAACTACACTAATCTAAGCCTTGAACGAACACGATTCAACGGATGGAACGGAATGCCCAGACGGAACAATTGCTCTGCTAGTTGCGTCAAATGGATACGCCGAAAACTTAGGGGTTTCTAGGTTGACACTGAGCGGTATACCATGTATTCATTCAGTCGGCTTTTCACTTGACCTCTAGGTGTGACATTCTGCACACTGGATAAAACACAGTTCCACTAGACTGAAGGCACCGACTAATGAAATACATGATATTTGACAACATGTTAAAATATGTGTGGCATGTTTCGCAGCCCCCAGCCAGCTCAGATCAAGTATGTGTGTATTAGTTTCACTGAGGCCTTCAAATTTTCAGCATGTAGACTTTAAGAGTATATTCCCACATATAGTGGGTGAACCGGTTGCGTGTTTTAAGTGACTTGTCGGAACCTGTCGTTCGTGTGACCTCTCGGCTCTCAATCGTGGCAAGGCTGCCGGTCCAGATGATCTCGTACCGGCACTTTTTAAAGAAGGTGGAGAGGTGTTAGTCGAGGTCTTGACTCAGCTGTTTCAACTTGTGTGGTCGACGGAGACCATCCCTCCGTGCTGGGGTCACGCGATAATGGTTCCTATATTCAGAAAGGTTATCGGGAACTCTTGTGAAAATCATAGAGGAATTAGTTTGACCCCAGTGATTTCTAGGGTTATGGCCTCCATCATACTTCGTCGACTCAAAGCAGTTCGGGAGTTAAACATTAGAGAAGAACAGGCAGGGTTTCGTCCTGGCCGGGGATGTATAGATCACATTTTTACCCTTCGTCAAATTTTGGAGCAGCATCATGTATACCGCCGGCCAACAATTGCCGTATTTCTCGATTATAAAGGTGCATTCGATTCGGTGGATCGATCTACACTTTTAGAGTCGCTTAAACGCAGGGGTGTACCGACCAAGTATGTGAACATACTGTCGGCGCTTTACTCCCATAATTCGGCTCTGGTTAGGGTTTACGGTGAGCTGTCTGACAGCTTCAGCACCAGGAGCGGCGTTCGTCAAGGCTGTCCCCTTTCATCATTTTTGTTTAATTTCGTCATGGACGGAATAATGGAGGACTGTTTGCGTCACTCAAATGATGCCGGTGTGGACCTCCTACCTGGTGGAAGACTGACTGATCATGATTATGCTGACGATAAGGTGTTGCTGTTTGATAACTTTCAAGCGGCACAAGCAACGCTGAATGCAATTCCGCGTTCTGCTAAGTACTTCGGAATGCGGTTTGCAGCCTCGAAATGCAAAGTGCTTCTGCAAGATTGCTGTGAATACGTAGGTTTAATGTTAGATAATGAAGTCATGGAGGTTGTTGACTGGTTTGTATACCTAGGAAGCTGCATCAGCGGCGGCGGCGAAGGTGTAGAGAATAAAATATAGGCGCGTATTTCTAAGGCTAGGGCGGTGTTTGCTAATCTGAGGCACTTATGACGACAGAAAGGTATCTCTCTGGAGCTTAAGGGTCGCGTATATTAGACAACATTGAGGGCTGTATTACTTTACGGCAGCGAAACCTGACCACTCAGGGCAGAGGACGTGAACCGTCTTCATGTGTTTGACTACCGATGTCTGCGTTCAGTCGCTCGTATCGGGTAGCCCCAACGAGTGAGTAACGAGGAGGTTAGGAAGCGGGTGTTTGGCACTGATTGTCAAACGAGTTCTTTCACTCAGTCATTACAGTTGCACAGACTTAGATGGTTAGGTCATATACTGAGGATGCCAGCTAGTCGTCTGCCACACCGAGCACGGTTTGCCGACGCTGCAGCCGATTGGCGTAAGGTGCGAGGTGGACAGGTGATGACCTGGCGTAGACAAACTGAATCGTTCACGAAGGGGTTGGGCACTGTTGATCGGGTTCGTCTCCAGGGTTGGAGTCCGCGCTACTCACAGAGTCGGTGGCTTGAAACTTTAGGTGAGATGGCGGCTAGCCGAGCTCAGTAGCGTGAATGTTGTCGTTGTTTGGCCGCATTTAATGACACGGGGCAGTGAAAGCCGTGAGGAAGCTGTCTTGCTGATGACGCCTTACTTTCACTTACAGCTGGGTTGTTTGTTTGCAAGGTGTGGGCTCCTTGATGTTGTATGTTTGAATGTAGACGTAGCTATTTTTAGCGGTTAGGTCCCCTACCCTCTCCCTTTTGTTTCTCTTCCTAAGCAGAGTTTGTTTCTTCTTCATGGTTGTGTGGCAGTTAAGCATAAGTGTGAACCACTGATGTATTGCTGTCTATGATGATGATGATGATGATGTGACATTTTGATGGACAGCAGCGTCCACCTCAGGTTTGTGGCTGTGATGGCTAGGAAAAGGTGCGAGTGGTGTCCAGCAGGTAGCTATCAGACTCTCATTGGTTGTTTCCAAATCTATTCAAGTTTGATGCAGAAATGTCTATACTGGCTGCTGAATAATCTAAAAACGGACGACTATGTTAGCGTTTGAATGTATTACTGACTGCTTGAACTGACTTGTGATAGGGTTAAGAGTTAACTTAAGTACTCAAAATCTATCACTCAAGGTTACTGATATATATCACAAGTTTTATCTAACAGTAAACCAACAAGTTTGTTTACCTGATAGCTTTTAAAATAAGAATTTACAATAAAACTAATGTGATCGTAGTATTGCAACATTTATTCAGTTCTGATGTGATGTTATTTCCCAAGATCCAACCAACTTTGATTTGGTGAACCGACAAAGTTTACGTACTTTTATCACCAACCCAAATACTTCGTGGTACCACCAAGTTTTAAGATTGATGGTCATTCCGCTGAATGACCTAAGATTTCACTTCCGAATAAACTTCCATTAGTGAACACATGACTCACTGCACTGTCCCCCAGTGTGAGGTATGATCCCCTGTCGAGAACCGTAATTTAGGCGATTAGACAAATGTTGATCGAAGGAATTATAGAACCACACATAGTTGGTAATATTTTGGTCATTTTTGAAATCAGATAACTCATGTTTCAAAGATGTGCGCACAGTTCTGAAACGCAACACTTAGTTGTTTCAGTAAAAATGAAATGAACCAACAGCAGTCATTAAAAGTTATTACGACTAAAGAATTACTATAAGGCTGTCGAGCTGTCAATCGGTGGGAGGTGTTCATCATTTGGTAGGTGCCTATCGTGTGGGTAAGTAAGATCTATTGAATAAACAATTCCCAGTGTAAGCTGTCTATAAATAATCCTCATTACTTCAACCTTGGTGGGCGGGATCGTACGTTTAACAATAGAAAATGGTGAGAATAATCGTTGTTAGCAATGTAGGAATGAAGGGGTGATTACCATATGTGCGAACCAGTCCAAAAGCGTTAGCAACAAACCCTTAGGGTATCCCATTTATTATTGCACAACCGAACGATCATGGAAGTGAAAGTTAAAATAAGCTTGGTTCGTTCTGTTTCGAATTTACCATCAAATGCTTTTCAGCTAAGATACACAGAGAGTTTACAAGTGTCAGTGTGATGAGAATAGCTACTACTCAGATTACCAGGTAAAGCTTTACGAAAGTTGATACAGATGTTCTGATTGGCTGAAGCACATCTGCAGTGTCTACTGAGATGGACTGAGATGAAACTGTACTGATATCTTCACCGGTGAAATGTAATTCAATTCAGAGTACTCTGATGGATGATAATAATAATGACACATCTCACAAGAGGACTTGCAGTAATTCTTTTTCCCAGACGATTACAAAAACTTCTTGTTGGGTTCAAAAAAATTTCCCTTAAGGGCAAGGAATTTAATACTAGTGGATGAAATGCAGGGGGCAGCATTTTACATCAGTATATTAGAACATATCATTTTATGGTAAGGTTTAGGGTGAAAACGTTATCCCCTGACAAGGTGATTTCGTATGCATGTGTCGTTTATCTTGAAGGTGATATCTATACAAAGCTGTCCAATATTTAGAGTAGCTCTGTCTTTTGACTTGAGCTACCATAGAGAACCTATTGGACACAACACGGGAAAATTCCATCAAAGTAGATGGACTTTTTGTACTAAACAAGAGCTATTAAGGAAGCTCTTGCAGGTAGAACGGAGTGTTGGTAATGGTGTTAAGCTCTTCGGTGAACAACATGCAATATTGATTTATTTCATCTTTGGAAGGAAAACGGCGCCTATATTCTATAAATCTTTTTGATTTTTTGATTCAGGTAGATGTTTTCCAATGTGGTTGTCTAACTTTCTCCTCAGTTTTGTATTCCGTGGCAATAGTTGACTCAATCTCCATTGGAATATAATGGTTTAATCAAACCTCTGTGTTTCTGTGCATGTATTTACGAGGCCGATGTTAAATACAAACCTACTGTCAAGTGACCGCAAGGTAACCATGTGACCAATGAAACAATAGACCCTAACAACATTGTTGATATGGTGCTGACGTTTTTAGGCGTTATCAATGACACGTTATTTGAGTAGGCTTTACAAGATTGCCTATTAGATAACACCTTACGGGAAATACAAAAATATCTGGGAAAAGCAGCAAGCTGGCCTAATAGGGAAATCAGACTTGTTTAAGGTGTAACCGGGAACAAACAAACGAATGTGGATATTTGTTGGTTGTTGATGTTTAGAAATTATACACTAAGGATAGAACTGAACTGTAAACGCATGACTGAAGTTTAGTGACAAAAAAACTGGACAGTGCATCTGGGAAAGGTGCTTTAAGTTGTCGCGTTATACTTTCGGATATGTTACGATCAGTCATTGAGAATAAAATTTAACCAAAATCGGTTATCGTTACAGCCAGTACATGAATTACAACAGGTGAAAAAATAAACCAAAAGCATCAAAAAGGTGGTTGATACGGTTTTGTCGAAACGCCACATTTTTATCAACGGAACAGTTTACCGGTTCCGTATTGGCAGAATGATCAAGTCACGATCCGCTAATCTGAACTAACTCGATGAGCTCAACTAATACAGAATTCATTTCAAAGTAATTCTGATACACTTTACATCATGATAGTCACTTGGTAGGAACCCATACAGAATGGTTATTGTATGAACGTTATCCATAGGATCAACATGCCTGTTCTAGTTCAGTCGATTAGAAGCAAATAAGTGAATAACACTTTGAGTCCAGGTAGGAACCTTGGCTTATGAGATGTTCAATTAAAGTTCACCTAAAAATGTTCCATCGAACATCATGACGTCTAAATGAACTTAACTATTCGCAGTTATCTATAGGTATTGACAAAAGACACTGATATTAACAAGGAGTCTGTGTGAACAGAGCATCTCTAAATAAGTTGAACCGGTCTCAATAAAGGAAACCTGGGCTTGTGTTTAAAACCTATAACTGTACACTAGTGCGTAGGTTTGCGACTTTTTCCAACGAAATATCGTAAATGATCGTCACCTACTCATTTTCAAGATTTTACAAAAATAACCGGTCTAGCTTGGTTGAGTCTCGAAAGTAACCTAAGATATTTCTCTGAGAGGGGTGCCGTTGCTCTGGAAGACGCTCAATATTTTGTTTTGAAACCAGTAGCTTACAACGTTTTTTAGTTTATTTCTAGACAAATCACAGCTACTAAATCATTTGTCAGTTCTCACAGAACGGAATTACTTATGGTGAGCTAACGGTTGAGGTTAAACTTAAAAATTAATCCTTTTGTCTGGCTGAAAGCGATCATACAAGCCTTCGCTTAATCTTGGCTGGGATTGGTGCTGTAGCAACAAAGTTGATAAAGGAAATCAATAGTTTCATGGGACAAATCAGCCTTGGTGTGAGCAGAACAGGAGAACGTCTACATGAGGCATGCAGATCGCATGCGAGCAATCGCCAATGGTTGGCTGAACATGCAGGCACAGGGATATTTATGTCAAATTCCCCGTTTTCTGTTACCACAAACTCATTTGTAAGCCGTTTGTAACTTCCGACTCCTTAAGATAAACCGAAAACTTACCATTGTCTTACAAATCCTTCCAATGAACTTGGTGACGACATGCCAATTACGAATGTAGGTATTCTCTATTAAAACGCTTACAAAACCCATGATTGTTGAAGGGAAAGTCTGAATGGACAGTAATTGAAAATTGGAAAACAAAGTAAAAACTTCAGAACAGAAGGCTTCAAAATAAAAATTTAGTTCCTCTCATGTTGGCTTCCACGCCTTCTGAGTTCAACCAAAAAACCAATTTCACCTTCTTACCTACATGAGTTTGAAGTCCAGCACTTTTCTCTGGAGATTTGGAAAAGTGCTGTTCAACATTTTGTCTCGGAATAAGTTCTGTTCTAAAACTTTTCCGATGGATCAGTATAACACAAAATATATTTCTACTCTTTGTCGAAAGTCAATGCACCATACTTAACAACCAGTGGATCAAATTGGCATCTATTTCAACTATTTCCTGATCATCATCCCTGTGAAATCTTTATGCACATGCTTTTCGGGTTGACCAAATCCTCCAGTATCATTCATTTAATTAAACGAGTTGTTAAGTGGCTGTTATTATCAGTCATCTACTACGATGTTTTCTGCTTACTATTTTCAGAAGACGCACACTTAATTAAAGCGCCATCTAGTTTGTTTGTGATTCAACTTCAAAATCATCTGAATAACTTGTCCGTGATTCTTAAGTTGTTTGTTTCTTGCCTGTCAAACTAGATGACTTGCACAACACCGTGGAATAAACTTTTGCTAGGTTGTTGACAGGCATATATAATTTTTAAGATTCAAAGTCTGTAGCACTTGTTTGGGCCCCGTGGTCTTCCGGTTGACTCGTTCTTGAACATTTTAATAAAAAAGTTTATCTTGATGACAAAGGTGAAAAGTGGATGTTTTTTCGTCTGTAGATAGATTGCCGAGTTAAGTGTAGTGCAAGGGTTTTTGTTTGAAAGGTTTCAAAAATTCTTTTTACGGATTTTAGCGTCGTTCGCTAAATTGTAATTAGGACTTCACAACCTGTAGATAAATTGAACTTTTCTGTCGCCAAAGTGTTTCGGTTTCCTTAAGACGAGGAGATATTTGGTTTGATGTCGATAGTTTGGATAGATATATGCATGGTTTTACATAAATAATAACTTTAAACGGTCAGCTGTAATGAAAAGACCATTACTTGTGGTAAGGGAATTCAAGTTGTACAGCCCCCACAACTTCTGAACGATCTACAGCTGCCCGCGTCGGTGGTTTTACAATGTTCAGTAATCTATTAAAAATCACAGTGAATAACCGATAGCACTGGATAAATCTTTGCAGAATACTACAGCTTGCTGAAACCCAGTCTGACAAATAACCATTCATCTTGGCGTAGAAACTGATTCTGGTTAGACATTCTTTGGCCATCTGAACGAAGTTTCCTTGAAGTCGCAGGTTAAAGTTTTCGTGGCACACCGATGTGCTCATATGTGTAAAAAAGCTTTGAAAAGCTCTTTGTGGTCAGAACCAATAGGCTGTTCGACGACAGCAGCTTTCATCCATACGACTCAAACCAATAGCCGGTTTGGGATACGTGAACAGCACTTACGGTGACTACGCTGTCCCACTCTCTTGTATCCAAGGTCTGTTATCTCAGGATAGATTTAGTCATCCACCATGTACTCTGTTACACTGGTAAATTTTTAACACAAAGCTACAGTTCACTTGACCTTCTTTGCTACCACTTTCAAATGTGCGATTGCTGACCCATTCCACATTTTCGGGTGACAGCCAGTTGGCATGGAATGACCAAAAATTATCATTGCCGATTTCGGTAATTCGGTAGTGCAGTTTACATTAACTGTCATGGATATCACATTCTGACCGTGTGATGTACATGCTAGCGGATTTTAAATTTATTCCACATTTTGACATTTATGTTTGAACAAAGTCAGCTGAGTTGTCTTTTGTCTGCAGAGGGTCCATCTTGACGTATGGTTATGCGCACTTACTTGCTGTCTACATAGGATTTTGGATATTGCTGCACGTAGCTTGGCAAAATCAATAGAGCTTGAAAGGTATGCATCACCAAAGCTTACTTGTAATGTATGTTGTTAAATCGTGGTAAAATGTCTTGGGTTCCGCCTTAGTTTTGGGAAAGATTAGGTTGAGAGTAAACAAGACATATTTCAGAAATTTGTGCGTTATTTACAGATTCTGTCTGTTCCTGTCAGTCTCATTTTAATACTGTACGTGCTGCTTTCGGACATCCCGGCTTTTTAATGAACTGGGAAGAACTACCGGAGACATGCTTACTGACGACATCGATAGCTTCAAAAGCCTGCAAACACCATTGATGATCCATGCTGAGTTAGCTGGTAATGCGACCATGTCATGTAACTATTATTTCGGAGTTCGTCTTTTTAAGAAACACTCTGATAAATACAGTATACCGTTTTGTGCGACTCGCCAGTTTCCTTTGTTCCTCGATCAGGTTGGTGAAATAATGTTCGTCTTTGAGGTAATTCACATTATCAACATCATCGAAAAGGACAGAATCAAAACAATAGTGCCCCTAAATCACTAGTTGCAAAAGTTACTCCACTTGAAGTAAGTGTTGCAGAATTTGTTAAAAGGTTTGTTAAGTCCATTTTTTGTAATATGAATTTAACTAAAGTTGGATCCAAGCCAAGCTGACTCAGGATGAACTATAGGCATCCTTTAACGTGGAAAATGCTGATTTTCGGCGCGAACCTGAATTTTTATCCAACCTACCTCTGGTTATGATTTCCTGTTTACTGCGGATCACAGTCGCATCAGAGGTGAACAAGTCGTCTTCGAACATCTCTTCGCTTGGCAGGTCACTGGAAAGACTGCTGAAAATAAATTTCATGGAGTTCATAATGCTCGGATAGCGGCTGTTTTATCTTTCATTGTGATAACACTACTGTAGTGAAGGCGCGCAATTGCACTATACTACTTGCAAGTAGTCATGCGGAGGCACGAAGTATAGCATTCAAGTAACTATGGGAAATATAAGAAAAAGCACTAAGGTGCACCTGAGCAAGAACTGTCGTTCTGCATATATGAACTTGTTATAAACAATTTTTGCGTCCCGGGATTATCGTTATATGCAAATCAGCGTTCGTATTCGAGGTACTGTTGGAACATACGCCATCTGTGTCATTTTTATGAATGAAAAGCTTTACGGTATCCCCGTTGCTGGCTTGTAACTCCAATGTATCAGCATCACCGGGAAACGGTTTTACCATCCATGGAGGGGAATGCGGCTGGATCGAATTGATGAGCCTCAGCACTTGAGATGTGTTTACATTATTCATATTGGTGCCGGTGCACACGCAGATACTTCTGGAAGGTTTTGCGGTGAAATAGCATTCAACCATCGGGGAGCACGCTGAAACGGCGCGCACTGAATGAACTGGAAACGACTTCTGCAGAGCTCGACTAACTGACACGAAATGTAAACCAACGAGTCACAGCGATAGAATCACTCACGACTGAACAGCGTGTTCAATTCGACGAATAGGTTCAACATGTTGTCGGGAAGGAAGCGAGTGTGAGGCCTAGCAAATTGAAAAGCAGCTTGAATTCTGCAAGTGTGTTATCAGAATTCCCGAGCAATCCAGAAAAGTACGTCCATATTCTTACTACGATGTACTTATCAAAACCGTTGCTAGAGGTTTAATCATTCGGTCCTAATTTTTGCTGTCTCAGAAATAAGAAGAAGCAGCTTAATTTAGAGGGTTCAGCTTAAAAATTTATATAGCCAAGTAGAATCATTGGTTCCGTCATCAGATCTAAGCGCAAAACACTTCAAAACCACCTTAGTTAACACGTCCTGTTAGTATCTTAACGTTAGACCGCGCTTAAGTAGTATTCTGGCGAAATGGCATATCCAAGAGCTGAACGATTTGGGAAGAAGTAATGAGGTTCTGTTGTCGAAACCCGACAAGGGTGTAGGAATCGATTTTATGGACAGATCGACTTACTTTCAGAAAATGACTGATATTTTGAGTGATTCGTTTAAATTCAGCAACCTGCCAAACGAAAAAGATGGGACCAATGCGATTGAGAAAAACATTTCTAGAACTGTAAGATACCTCAAACAACAGGGTTTGATAGAGTCCAGGACATTTGACCGAATTCAACCAACTGGAACAATAATACACATACAGTATGGTTTACCGAAGGTTCACAGGTAGGGATGGTCATTACGCCCGATTCTTGATATGTGTAATTCTCCATACCATTCGATGGCACAGTGGCTAACAGAGTTGTTAGAACCCGTTCGGAAGGACATTGCAGTGCATTCGCTGAAAAACACGTTTGAGTTCGTCCATTCTATTCGGACGCTGAAGGTGGGAAACAAGATGTCTTCCACTAATGTATACTCCCTGTTCACGAACGCACCACTTGTGAAAACCATTGACTACATTTGTGGGTGTCTTCATTCCGAAGGTTTAAATGTGGGCTTACCCGAAGACACGCTCAAGAAGCTGATATTAACGTGCACGCAGAATGTACAATTTCAGATTGGTGGAAGAATGGTATTATCAGAAGGACGGCATTGCAATCGGGTCACCATTAGGCCTACTGTTGACAGATATCTTCAGGGTAATGTTAGAAAGGACTACGCTTCGTAGGTTTATTGACAAAAACAATTTCTACAAGAGGTACGTGTACGATATAATTTATGTAGTTGACGGGACTTTGAATCTTGATAGCCTACTTGATGAGGCGAATACAGCACACCCTAATCTCAACTTTACACTTGAGGTCGAGAAAGATGGACGAATATCCTTCGTGGACGTGACATTGAATCGTCGTACAGACGATTAACTTCAAAGGTGTATTCACAGGAAGGGGACTTGGGATGGCCAGTATACTCACTTTTTCAGTTACGTACCCCTTAAACAGAAGAGAAACCATGTTCGTAGTTTAACATATAAAGCTATGAGAATAAGCACAGATGACATGATTGAGGCAGAAATGGTGTTTTTTACGGCCGATATCCACAGAGAACGTCTGTCCTGTGAACTTCGTAAATAGACATATGGTACTGACAGAACCGAGAGTTAAGCCCCCATCTGTGGAAAAGAAATTGGTTTACATGACGCTAGACTAAAAAGGCGAGGCGCTGGCTGAACTGGTGACTCGTAGAATATGTAACGCAATTGAAAAGACCTACGGTGCGACACAACTACGAATCTCTTTCAGATCTGACCCGGTAGTCCACAAACAACTCAAAGATACGTTGCCAATATGTGTGACCTCGTTTTGTGTTTACTCTTTCACATGCTCCTTTGGAGCAAGTTGCCTCGGCCGCACAATTAGGCGTCCTTCTCAAAGGATACATGAGCACCACCCCACATGACTGATTAAGGACAACGTGAAGCCGATTTTGAGTGCAATTCTGGCCCACCTTGTTGACTCAGGGCACAAAGTCTCATCAAGAGTAGCTTTCCAGCCCACTTATCAATTGCTCAGTCGTCAATCCAGAGGAGTCAAATTTTGTATTCTGGCCACAGTGGAAGCGATCAGAATTCTGTTGTGCAATCCACAGTTGTGCACTCAGAAGAGATTTGTACAAGCCCTACGATTGCCACAGCCTCCCGTTACCGACTCGACATCTCCGCAGTCAATGTTGCAATCTAATTGCCTTCCAGTTCACAACCGCGTGACGTAACTATGTGAATATTTGCTTTTGATTTTGGTCGCTTGACAACCATGACGATTTAAAATGTTATGTAATTGACCCGATGATTAGTAACCGAAAACAGACTGTTCGCAAAAACACATTTTCACGTCTAATGAACTCATGGGACTATTCGAATGGTAATCTTCAACTCCTTAGATCTGACAGTATTTGCCTTGTTCGTAGCATACTCAAATGAAGTTGTGATCCCTAAAAAGACCAACTAGCCCCAACGTCGACGGCTTCTTTCGATCAACTATTCTATGAAGGTTACCTTCGGATGATGTCTGGTAAATATATTTGAGTTCAGTGCACTTGCTTTACAAGGAGTCGGATTGATTGAACCGCTTGAAAAAATTAAGAATGTTTGTTCTTTAACACACTGTCACAAACCGCGCGCGTTGAAGATTGATGTATTACATTACAATACTTATTAAACAACAGGTACGCAACAAACAGTCACAAATCAAACCCAAAAGCGTTAAGATGTTGAGTATAAAGAACAAAGACGATGGGCCCAAATCTTTGACACATAATGACATTGATACCAATTGCCAGTAAACAAAAAGTCAGAACGTTGTCAGCAATACAGACGTAAAATTAAAAAGTAACAAAGGTGAAGGGTGTGATGTGAAGTTTTCAATCTTGAATATGAAAATGTTTGTTCGCAAGTTTCGTCTGATTTAAAATGCGGTTAGAGTTTAGATGTCACATGGTTTACCTTCGAGAATAAAATTCTGACTTTTAGCGCGTATAACATCTTGTGAGATTGTAGGAAAAGCCTGATTTAATTTGATGATTTACAGGTAGCAACAAACATTTTGGTGATGCTCTCAAATCAGAATAAGAGAAGTCTAGCCACATATTTATATCAATATATTTTTGGTTCTAAATGGTCATCCTACATAACAAACACCCGGCGACAAGACAAAAAAGCGGGCAAGAAACGGTCATGTATTTAAACTGAAAATGGCTTTTTGTGAGATGAGCTAGCCAGAGTTAACTAATCAATGGACGATGATTGTGGTGTATTTTTCAATCAGGTTTTCTGTTTTGAATGGCCGAGGTTCTAACAGTAACGTTGTCCGTTTTGCAGCTTATTCTTGTAGGTTTTTGAGGAAACTGGAATTTTATATCAAACAGAATAGGGTCAGGACTACGAAAACTTATGAACGCATGCATACCATCTGTTTCTGGGTTGCTCAGACAAATAAGAATTCATGAACAGGTCTTCTAGAACAGTGTTCAGAAGTGCCTTCTTACGTGGAAACTGCCGAGGCGTAGTATGTTACAGATGTAAGTCATAATTAGGATATAACTGATGTTGGGTCTTTGCAATACGCCTAGCGGTTACAAGTCAGCTAGAAGCAAGCAGGTGATGGTGCATCTTGCTTGTTCGTCGCCTCGTTAAAGTACTAAACAAGCATACTTCCACCCAGCCCAAGCTGTCACGTGCATAGTGACAATGAAACAGAGTTAAAATTACTCATACTTGTGTAAATGGCTTAGTACTAACAACCGTTTTACGCCAAGAAGCATCGTTGTGTTCGATAAGCAAATTCTTACCGTAAGTGGCTGTCCACTGCTATTGAAAGAGGAAGAAAATTTGTTCCGAAAAGTAAATGAAAAAATATTTGCTGAGATGTGTAATTAACTATTTTGACACACTAACATTGTGCAGTCAGGGCCCGTGAATTGAATATCACTCACAGCGGCTCTCAACTTTGAAATAGATTAGACAGAAATATTAATCTACTTATTATACCCGTAACAAGAAAAGTATGGGGAAACGCTTATTTAAGGTATAAACATTGGAACGGTTAGTAGTTCAGGCAGCTGATGAAGTTGTGCTGTGTGTACACACTTGCAGCTGACGTCATAGGCATATTAAAATGTAGCTGTCTTAGCCATACACTATTCACACATAGATACAATGAAAAATTGAAGAGAACATGGCATGTCTAAGAACACTGAATTGTTAACTGCTAATGAGAAATAGTACTCAAGAAAAAATAAAAACTGCCTTCGAATAAGAAAGTGCTTGCACACCAACTTATGATTTACAAAATGACAAACATTGTTCATAAAAAGTTGGGAAGAATGTTTCGGGGGAAATGTTAAATATGTTTTTGTAATTGGAAGCAGGACTTACAGGTGCGCAATTCATGTATTTAACCCTAATTTATGATTTGTTAATGAGAAGCTGCTCACGATTATTTAAACTAGGCCTGCCATCTACTGGAGTGACCCTAATATTTTGGAATCGCTGATGTAGTTAGTAGGCATAACAATAACGGTTTATTTTGTTTATTCATTTGCCCTTTCATGACACTGATGTGAAGGACATTTTTCATCGCAGCCCTCGTGATGTGCTAAACCTCTAATTCTGGTACTCTACTACTGCCCACATTTTGCGTTTACCAGATGATATCCGGGAAACAACCCTCTCCGAAACAATATTGCATGGCATCATGTTTACTGATGGCTCATGTGCATTTCAAACTCATCACCTGTGTTTACTAAGCCGATCAACAATCCTTACATTGACAACTCTGAGTGGTGGCAGTGAGTGTGTTTGTTGGGGAACAATAGCCACTGAATTGTTTGCCAGCTGTTCCCTTACTGTCGATGTTATCTTTCAATTAAATGTTGCCTACTCACATCAAACTGTGTGAACCACACTCAGTTGTAGAGCTAGTTCTGTTTTCATGATGAATCATAGAGATGCTTGAAGTAGTGCCAAAGCACCCGAATTTGAAGTGTATAGAAAAAAGTGGTCTATTCGTTTTACAGTGGTGTCAACGTCTTTCCAACAGGAGTCAAACTAATATCCCGATGGACGTGCCGGTGTGAGCAACTATAAAAAAAATTGCTCTTGCACATCTTTGGTACACTCCTGTAGCAACACCGGAACAGATTGACTATTCAATTTATAATCGTTCCATCGGGTGGACGTGTGTAAATCTAGTTAACACATCGTAACAGGTAGAACTAATACACTCCTTAAAATGATTACAAAATCTTTTCGATCGTTCGAAACTATGCCTATATCGATGTATGCTAACGGGAAACATTAGGTAGCAGATGACTGTTGGTACCAGACAAAAGCTTTCAGATAAACACTGACCAGTTTACACAACAATGCAGTAAGCCTTATAGGAGTCAAATAAGTAGAACAGTGGTTATAAGTAGGGGTAAGTGGAATGGCTCAATATTATTTTGGTAGCTAAATTGCTTACATGTGCTCCAGTAATTTACGAAGGGCGTCAGATAATCCTTACTAATTCAACCTGATAATTTTTATTTGAACAAATTGAGCACGTTTATCAAGTTGTTCCCAAATCATAGTGAGAAGACCATTATTAAGGCGACGCGCATTACGTGATTAGCAATAAAAAAGTATTTAGAAGCCAATAGAAATGAACAAACCGGCACCTAAAGAATAAAACAGAGCGATCTAAATTAGGATGTTTTTTCTTCAAATACGCAACACAAGATCACAGGTGTGCAAATCACTAGCAAAACATTAATCTCAGTTTTTAGGTTTCATGAAATTTTTAAATGATCGACACTATATGTTTAGTTGACAAACATGAACTGGTGTATGTATACTGAACAGAATTCTAAATGTGTTATGCAAGTTGGGCTTTCAATACACTGTTAGTTCCTTTCAAAATGTCATTTTGGAATCAGACGCCATTCAATTTAAACAAAGCAATCAGTAGAAGAGAAACTGGCAGTAACGTTATTACTACTGCTCTTCAATAATCTCGGTTGGATCGTGTAAGACCAAATAGTGTTTCTTTAAATGTGTTGTTCAAACCTTGTATCAACCATGACGTGATAACTGAGGAAAAATGCCTACAAAAATTATCCGCATGTTAACGACTGAGTGAAGTGAGTTCACTGAACAACAAAAAATCTTTTAACATATTAGTTGAACTTATGACATGCAAATATATGCACAGTGTCTTATTAACATTGTCTATGCAAAGGAAAGGCTTAGTCGTCTAAAAAATCATTTACAACCTACACCAGATTGTCAATTAAGCTCGTTCAACATTTAAATTAGATCTCATTAATAGAACATACGTGAATATCCACGGATTCCTTGTATAGGAATACAGTTAAGATTTTCTAAAGTTTTCTAAAACAGTCAAGAAAATAGCCAAAACTTTAATTTCTCCCGGTAATTTTGGAATTACTGTGATTTCCTTTTGTAAAATAAATTTTGTGGACAACTTATTTTCATGAATGTAGTAGATCCACTGCAAGTTTCACATGTTGTCGCTGATACAAACAACGTTTCTTGGTCTTTAAGGGTACGTTAATTCACATAAATATCCTGATGTTTTCGTATTTTCCCAAGTTACTCATTCATTAACGTAGAGTAGGACGTTGTAACTTATAAGTGGTCCTTCGAGTGCGCTTATGTAATTTTCAGTCGTCTTAATCACGTTTACAGTTGCACAGTCAATAATCTTAATACTGTAGAAAGTGTATTGTTGGACATTTCTAGAATGAGATTTAAGTTTGGAGGCTTACAGAAAGCGTTTTTGTGGACAAACGCATGAAAAATTTGAGGATTCTTGCTTCATTATGTTTACTGACAATACATGAAAGAGTGGTATACAGAAAGCTTTCTGATCACCGCTCAGACCAGTATGAAACGCTTATCATGCATCATATGTTTGCACTTATCTTGGGCATTGTACACGATTATTCCATACCACTGGTACTGTTTAGATAACAAGCTACGATGTCGGAGTTGAGCTACAGTAACAGGAATACTATGCGATCAAACTGTGATTCGCATTAACTTTATTCAACTATTCTTTAACAGCTTTGAACCTGCGCATTTTTCTATCAACGCGAGAGCGTAAAAAGACAAGGTGTACTTGAATTTCAAGTTTCAGTAACATACAGTAAACACACCTGATATCATAAAAATTTGGTACTATTTTAGCAGTGTGATTTGACAACTCGTTAGATATAAGCCTAGTTAGGAGTTATACTATGCAAGAAATGTTATAAAGGAAGATGTTATACTGTCACAATTTGTTATCAGTGTTTCAAAAGCTGAGGTTTCTCAAGGATCAGGAAATTAATGATATATTCTGTATACTTTTCAAAACTGCCGAAGGATACTATCAATTCTTAGTATCTTAAGTTGAACCTCACCCACAATTGATCGCAGCCGTCGCATTCCTATAGACATTCCAGTAGGCCCCTTTCGAAAAGAAGCACTAGACTTGAGTTGTGCTCTGATTAGCGCTCGTCAGTAGGACATATCCTTGCCACTGGCGGGACTAGAAATCCGGTCACGCTTTCATGAGGCAACCGTGTTTACCACTGCACCATTGACCACACATTAGGCACGACCGAACTGTCGTATGTGAACGCCCAACCACTTTCGCTTGTGAGTAATGATCGGTTGTGCCTAATATGAGGTCAAGGGCGCAGTGGTAAACGCGGTTACCTCATGAAAAGCGTGGCCGGTGTTCTACTCCCGCACTATTGACGAGCTCTATTCAGAGCGAAACTAGAGTCTAGTGCTTCTTTTTGATACGGACCGACTGGAATGTCTATGGAACTGCGACAACTTCGATCAATTGTGGATGATGTTCAAATTGAAATTAATCCAATCCCCGACTACTCATCAGTTCTTAGTAATTGATCAAACGGTGCCTAATATTTAGTCTTTCCCTGTATATGATTGTACAGCAGGGCATGAACTGTACTTGATTAAAAATATTGTATCAGCGAACACAAATTGAACATTGAACGAATCCTTTAATCTCCTAAACTGAACCACGAGAATTTCCTAAGACAATAACACGATGTGGTAGTCATAAGTGAATTCTTGGTCACTGAGCCCATGAGTGTAAATTCACCAAAAAATAAACCTTTAAACGCGTTTCTTTATTAACTGTAAGCATACCAAACACATAGTTTGTGCATTGATTCAGTTATGTTTACTCTGTGGGACCAAGGTTGGGACATCACTTGTTTGAAAATAGATAAATGTATAGTTTATTGTCTGATATGAAACCGTTAAGAGTTCGTCAACCTATCTTTCGGAGTAAAGAGACCGTAAAATTCAGTTTCATTTTGTTTCCTTGTATAGAATGCATGTTTAAGAGCCGAATTGGAAACAGTACGACAACTTCGTGGGCTTTAGTCTCAGCATGGTCAGCTGACCAGTTATAAGCTAATCTACACCCAGACATGAAGCAGAATATTTTCAAAGTACAAGGCGATTTCTAACAAAACTATGCTTTAAATGTGCCCCGTTGATCAGCGCGTAAATCGTATCTATTGTAAATTCTAGTTGCTCTACAAACAGACATTTGACCAGAAATAAAAAGTAACTTGTTCTTAACCGTGCCATTGTGACTGAAACGTTATTATTTAAGCACCCATGTAGCTGGTGCATTTATCACGTAGGTGCAGTCGATTTCGAGTTACAAACGCAAAGCACCTATGACAGCCAGGCAACTAAAAACTGAAGGATTTACGTTAAAACTCGTGCACATTCTGCTAGTTTTATGTATTTAGTGCAACCTTCCGAATCAGTATGATCAAAGTGGTCATACCGACAACAGCGGAGCCGAATTTGTGTATAGCCAATCAGTGACGTAACCCTTCGTCTTCAGGTACCTGCACACGACACGTTCGGCGATAGCTGTGGTGTACCCTGACGGAAACCAATCCAAACTTCCCCCTTGATGAATACCGATTACCTGTGTGCGATCCGTGCACGGACGCACCCTGAAACAATCAGGTTTCGATTGTAGTACTGGATCAGTTAGCAAGTGCAGACGCACACCCACACACATACATGCAGACACACCACACCTTGTGTGTTACACCAGCTTACAATAGATGCGGACACGAGCCGAACTTCACCGTCGGCACAATTCGATTCTGACGAATAGCACAGTGGGGGAACTAGGGATTCCCTTATTCCATTTGATCTTCATTATACGCCCATGTACGATTTTGTGTGTGTTTATCTGTACGTCCTTATGTGCATATCCGCCAGGTTGGGCAACCAAGAAAGTCACGTTTGTGCTCCTCCATCTCTTTGTTGTTCTGTACCATTTTGTGGCAGTCAGCACTCACATAGCTTATCCATATTCGGATCATAAAACGACCCTTTTGTGCTAAGATGCTTTTTCCAACACAACGCTGGTATCACATCATTTAGACAAAACGGCCGGTTCCGGATGAGTAGAATAGAAACTGTGTGGACCTAAGCCTTTTTTTATCAGAAAGAAACTTGCACAAATTACTTGTTTGGAAATTGTTTGAATAAGTGTTAAGGTAAGTAACTAGCTCTGCACCATCTTGAATGTAAAATGAAAGAAACTGGATACCAGTCAGTGGAATAAAAAATTTTCATCCAAAGGATTCATCGTTTCACTTTTTTGGTTGTTATTATATGTTAGCTGCTATTTTATTTTGTTTCTCTATTAAGCCCAAGGGTTTTTTGGGAAGTGTTTTTATCTTTGCTTCATGATTCAGCATTATTAATGTTTTACAGTAAAAATGAATTGTTCAACAAAATTGTTAAAAATTAGAACCAAATGAAATAATCATTCATGTGTTATAGTTGAAAGTAAATCGGAAAAATTCAGATTTTGTATGGGTTGAGCTAGGACGTGTGTCCGTTGACCTTAATTTGTTTGTGAAATCACATAGGTTGTAATTTCGAAATTACGGAAGTGGAGTACTAATAGGCTAGGATAAGTGAATGTCTTTCCAGTAAGGGTGGGTGTGTCTGTTGGAACGTTTTGTATATGACAACTTGTTCTCTGCAGATTATTGTCTGTATAATTTAGTGTATATAAAATTGAAACAAATATAAGAGAACCTTATAAGTGCCAATAGCAATCTGATGTGCTATTTCACTTGTCGACAGTGAGCTTGTTACCGCCAAATTATAGCATCTGTGTTAATCAGATTAGTCATTGTGTAATATGTGTCATTTCCAAGTGCATCTTTCTATCCGCATTTGTACTGTGTGCGTGTTTTGCCCCGACTCGATATTTAATGTAGATGTACTTACTTCATCTGTGGGAACATTTTAACGTTAATTTTTGGAAGCCTGTCATTTTTATTGGTAGAAGATATGAAGTGATACAAGTAATATAGAATGTATTGCGGAAATGGAGCTTTGATATTACGACTTACAAATATTTTCTTCATGATATTGCCTAGTTGCATGAAGTCCACTCCTTCCTTCAGATTTCTGGACGTAAAATCAGTCACTGTTGGATTTGAATGATTGTCTCAAAAAATGTTAACAATTTTAACAACGAATATTTTAAGGATACCAAATGCCATTATTAAACCCTACAATTTGTACATTGTTCGACTTTCATTGCGATGCTGAGTTCATATTTTACCCACACAAACTACAACGTATCTGCTTCCGAAAGTCTGCTACACTTTATTTGTGTATGTATAGAATTTAGAACGTTATTTTGTTTTTCATATGCAAGATCTTTCTAGTGATCTCCAAAACATTCAATGTGAGTTACAGAAATTCGTCTCGTTTGTATGATAGCAAAGTTTGTCAGTCTGAAAAATAAGGATGAACCAGAGTTGTTGTAATCAGCTTTCGAGTTTATTCTTGTATGTTGAATGCGCATTCCTTAAATTTAGCGCATCTTCACAGGACAATAATATTTTCTCACTAGGATTATGAACAACTTTATGTATTTTGATAAGTACCACATTGAAGTGATTATTTGACCAAAAGTTTAAATTATCTGCTTCATGTATTATTTATATTTGCAGCCTCGTAATGATGAAGGACAACACTGTAATTTAAAGCTGGTCTAAAGTCAGTCTTATAAGAAATATCGTGCCACCGTACACTAACATAATTCTGATACTAGCTGCTAATAGGCTCGAAAAGAATTGTTGAACAATTTATATCTTACTGGTTAAAAATACCTTTCTGATGAATGAATAACGGAATGTTGTTAACATAACCAACAAACGTAACTTTTGATAATTCTCCAGTACGATCAGATGAAACGTATATATCCTATGGATCTTTTTTACTACTGCGTTAGTTATCCTGAAAGAAGTCGAAAAAGACATTTTTGAGCTTTTCATAAATAACCAACTGATCTCAACTACTTTACGTTGCTCGTGTATTCTATATTCAAATGCACGAATATTAATAAGAAGCTTATGACTATTCAATTAAACATTAATACTTTTTGTCTACTGGTGTAGCAAGAGTCGATCCTACTCTAAACGGTAGTGGTCGGAGAGTACAACTTCCACCTCACGTTTGATACATGTTGTATTTAATAAGCTCAATGATTTCAAGGACGAGAATGCGTTTAATGGCCTAACTTTTACCTAATTTGTTGCTTCTCGGTGTCCTTCGATGTGTTTTGGATAAATGTTCAAAATTTCATCAACGTTTTGTTTCTGCCACTTCAAGAGTATATATTCCCATGTGCGGTGCGTAATAAGGATGGTCGAATTTGGTTAGAAGAACTTAAACCTTTGTAGTGAAGATGGCTTAGGTTTATTTTCTCCTTAGAAGAACAGATCAATTCGAAATATAACATCCGGCACCGGTCCTTACTTTATTTCAGCTCGACAACTTATGAGTCCGTTTATGCAAGTAACATATCAAACTATTCGGCCTGGTCAACGACTCGATTTGTTTCTATGATTTTTCATTTAACGGATGCGATTCTCTTCTGGCTACAAGTCTCACTAACACTGTCTCTCGTGTTTTCACAGACATAAACATGTCAATTCTCTAACATATACACTGGCCCGCTTTCGTTGATAAGAAAGTCCTACAGCCTCAAATGTTTTCACGCAAGCGTAAAGTCAAATTGCTCGAATGTTCCAAAGCATTGCTAATTTATCTTTGACATCCGATTCTATGTATCCATATCGTGTTGATTCATGGAAATGGCCCCCTCTCGAATTGCTCTTCTGGTGACTCTGTTGTCGGTGCTGCCGTGTGACACAAATAACCTGACGCTCACCACGGAAAACTTAAAAATGTTTGCAACTGGTGTTAAGTTTTTCCGTTTGGTATTGCTAATGTAGATCGAAAACTGTGAGAGTTTCAGTCTAAACTTGAGAGATTTTGCTTTTCAATCAGAGGAAATTCTCAATAGGTCGAAGAATGAAAGCTGCTCAGGTCAGTTGTCTTTCAGTGATTTCGTTGATCGAAAACATTGGTTTTCTAATAGAACAATAGATTTTAGCTACCACTGTTATGGTTACTTGAAAAAGTCACACTTGCCTGGGTAAAACAATAGTTAGTAGGGGGATACATTTATTTTGGTCAACTGAAAGAATAAACAAGAAACTGGAAATTTAAGTTTCCTATTTCTTTAATTACAAGTTTAGCTTTTATTGTCAGTGACGGTTACGATAATCGGGTTGATGCAAGCAGACGGCTGATTGGTAATGCTGTGAGTATTCAATGCTAGGTTAAGATCTTCATGTGGAAGCGTTTCTAATGTCAGAATCAATGGTCAATTCGTAAGTTATATATAATTATCATGTAAATGTTCTAATACGTAACAACTCTATTATCATTTATCAGGCTCTTCTAGACGGAGGCAACTGGTTGTGATTTTGACGTATCGATGTTTGCTTTACCATTTGAACTATCGCTGCTTAGAAGTTAGAGGTAGAATTATTCACAGTATAAGTCAAGTTTAATTTTGTATTGCAATCAAATCGGCTGCTGTAAAATCTGTAAAAACAAATAACTGCAAGTGTTACCTTCATACCAGACCGTCAGTAGTTAGAATCCAATGAATTTTGAATCACCAGATGGCGCTTCATGCAGCTGACTTGAAGGCCTTAAACTCAATAAATCCACTGTAATACAATTAGGACTGATTTTCGTCGGACTATGGCTGAAAGTTACACACAGATATTCTGCCTTTGAACTAATTGATTAGTTAATAACTGGGTCGACTGCCAACTAATGTTATTCTTTTTAGTGCACTTAGTCTACTGCAAACTTCAGTTTCAATTCTACACCTTACCGTGTCTTACATAAAGCGTAATAGAAGCTTCATTTGAAGAATCAGAATTACGTTTATCATCTAAAAGTCCATTTGAACCACATTTTTGAAATTTGCTTACCATGTACCTGGCTAATAGAGCTACTCCGATAGCCGTTGTTGCTGAACACAATCCCTTGACACACATTCCGAATTCATGTTCTTTCGAAGTCGAAATCTTCTTTTTTATGCCTTAATACTGAAAGTTATAACGATCGATTTAAGCTATCTAGTAAAGTGGTAAATGTTGTTACCTTTCGGCTGTAATAGTTGTTCGGATCGATAAAATAGACACAAATGTCAGTCTTAGCATGTAAACATGGGCAGAAGAATCCCCACTGTGATGGGGTCGTTTAGTTACAAGTAAGTTAAATGCTGTTGAGTGGCCATCAATTGGAACGGATAAAATCGTAGACATAGGAATTAAGAAGGAGTTTCGTCTTCGCCAAGTTTTAAGCAAGACCGTGACTGAAAGCCGCTAAAAGCTTTTCTGCAAACAATTCTCTTTCATTAGAATTGAAGGTTTTTCTGTTATATTTCAGCATTTTCATACCGTTTTAGCCATAACTATGTAGCTTTGACACATCATTACAACACTTTCACCTGGTAATCATTGGATTTCATTTTGACTACAAGCCGTTCTACTGCTTCTTTTCTCTCTTTCTTATGAATTCACTCGTGGTGAGCCCACACATGTATTGCATTTTTGTGTCGTTAGTTGATTCATTAAGGCCGTATGCCAGGCATAAAGTTTTAGTGTTTTGTTTTCTGGAATGCAAACAAGTTACTATTCTGTCTAGGGACACACGTGGCAGTATTAGACCACTCGTTATCAGCAACGATCATCAAAGACAGAATGGGCCAGATTGTGTATAGCCAAGTTGAAGGTTAACTCAGAAACGCTATAAAACCTTAAAATGCTCCATGGTTTAATAAATCAGTGTGATACAAATTATTAAATTCGTTGGAAAACAGGGTAAGAGAAAGTCGGTTATTACAAGAACGTCTTTGCAGGTAACTCCACAGCTCAACGTAACGCAACACCCTCCCATTTCGTTCACTGGATTAACGATTAACGATTAACGTAGGACAATCGGAATCTTTTGAGATTTCTCGACTCTGACTTGCCGTATTCATTGCTATCCTTTGTTTTTCGAAGGTCCGTCTGGTAACTACGAACGAATCTTGGAGTAATGTTGAGAAGACATTTCGGTTATATATCCAACTTTCCAAAATGAATATGCTGGTCATAGTTTGCTTAATTATATTGCAATTCCTTCAGAAGTGACTAGGTAACCTGAGGATTATTGAACATAAACCACAAGGTTCAGCGTCTTAGGGAATTAAAACTTGACAATAGAACTATGGGTTCAATGTTTTGTCAACCATTTCGTAATACAGTTCACTGTTTAGTGCGCGATTTCTGATTTTCCGACGGAGTGATGCTACAGTAGCCTCTCTAACCAGCGACGTGTAGTAGGGTGGACAACTTATGACGTTTTGCTGAGGGTTACTTAGATACTAGCGTTAGTCATAAGGAACAGAACTGTCTTTTGAAATAAAGTGAAAACACTCTTTCCTTCCTGAGAACTGCGGCCGTGTTAAAGAATTATCTGACTAAAGTTCTACACAACGCAGCGTGGTCTTTCAGTTCTTTTTTCCACTCGTTGACGAAGAAAAGCCACGACGATGAACTTTCGCTGTTCATCATTAACTGTGCTATCAAGTCGGGTAGCAAAGTGAACAGCGTTGACCGTTCTTACGCGTCAACCTTTCAAGCGTTTATTGAGCTCCTGTTAACAAAAACAAATCAGAGATTTGGATGGGTTTAATTTTGAATGTAACTGCAGAAACGTGAACCATTTCATTTTTTATTGGAAGCATAAATCTTGTGTTGAAGTGGACAATTGCTTACCAAATAACAGGGCGAACAAAACATACATTCTTCAGCGGTTGCTTCAGAATGCAGTGCATAACCTTTCACCTGAACGGCTTTGGACATTGCATAGTTCATAACATTAATTCAGTTCATTACTCCAGATACATTTACGGATATGCCTGTATGCTAAAAGAATCACGAGACTAGCCTTTGGTTTTCGTAAAATGACGCCAAAAGATTACACTTTCCTTCAATATTGTAAACTTACCCGTTGTGACTGGGTACTTTCTTAACGTTTTAGCCAGTAATCTCTATTACTAGCTCGTCCTGATGGTAGTTTAGTAGGCCGTAATTGATTTTCATTTTATAATAGGTGTTTATTGGTGTTTCATCACCTTTGTTAAGCACTGGCTATAATATCAGATGAGACCGCGCCTGACTACCTGAGAATCTTCTGCACCTAACATACCAGAATTACAGACCAGAGCAAGCATACCATAGGCAATCTGTTTGTTCATCCACACACACATGTACACACTCGTGTTGATGGGTATAGGAGGCCGACTGCAGTGGTCTGCTATGTATGGTGACGCCAATGGTTGTTTTCATATATTGAATCGTTCCAAATAGTGTGATGGTATGTATCAAAGTAAAAAAACAGTCTTAAAAGCAGTGTCAAAAGAAGCGTTTAAACATCAAACGGTGTCAGTTAATAACAAAAATGTAGGTAAATTTCGAAATACTGGACATTTTTGAGTTGAAGATATTCATTACTTTTCACTTAGAAGTTCTTGTCGCATTTTCCATCCATAGCTTTCTAAAATTTTGCCACTGCTTCTTGATGGTGATAGCAACCAAGGTTCTTTCGTCCATTTTTCTTCAAACATTCCTCCGCTGTACAAATGTAAATCAGGAAAGGTTTTCAAACATTCGGATTTCTTTAAAAGCATGACCACGTCAACCGAAAATATGATCACTTGAAATGAAATCTGGTGATCGAGGTGGACAGGTCAGCTTGCAAATGCATTTATTTTACTAAAATCGTCTACACTGCGATAGATGTAAATCTGAAGTGAAGTCGTCATCCCCTTGAAACGGATGATCTGATGCCGCGCACTCTGTGACCTCACTATTCATCGTAGCTTCCGAAGGGCTCCCTGTAAATAGAGAAAACACTTGTAGCTGACAAAATGGAAATGACCAATGGTGTGCAGACCAATCACCACTATCCGGCTACCCCCGAATACGACAATCACTCGTGCGAATTTAAAACCGGAGCTCACCGTCCTAGACTAGGTTGGACCACGTGCATAAGCTAAGCACAAAGCTATCTGACCTACAATAGTCAATGCTGTCCACGCTTTCCCGTCAACATTAGTGCAATACATGTTTATGTAACACGTTTTCTGATCGTACATACACTTATGATTGCAGTTCGGATAGACTGTGATGAAACACTCCTTTCAACAGTTATAAATGATTTTGCTCTGACTAAGCATGACAAGCATCGATCATTTCCGTTAGCATGAATTCATCCTCATTTCGGATTTCTCATTTGCGCCTCAAATCCCTAATTTTTTAATAGTGGAAAAGTTATATGCTTGGTTTTATTGGAGTATTTGCTAAAACATTGTAGTTCCGTTCTCTGACTGTTCATCCCAAATCATATTAACAACTTGCCTACTATCGTTACCACTGAGCGTGATATACTACGTAGCTGCCAGGTGAAAGGATATCAACCGAATTCAAGCCCGCTTGCGCCGATCAAAAATGTACATACTAGATAACATGGTGTCGCCTCGTGGAGAACAGTGATGCGGCGCCAAACGGTGAAGGTGGTCGAATAAACATTCATTGGCGGTGAGCTGTGGTTTACCAAGAAATTGCGGTGAATTGCAAAGTTCGATTTTGGTTTTGTAAAGCCATAATATGTAATAGCAGGAATCTATGATAAAAGCAGAGAATTTATGAGCTACCCACGGAAAGGGTAAATTTTATCGGATAGCACAAAAAATTCAATACTTATGAGGAAACAAGAAACACAATGAACAAGTGTTGTTACGTAGACATTTTAATGGGATCGACTTGAAACGTATGTGAGCATGATTACAACGGAGATGGTTGAGTTTAGACTTATCTGCAGCTTATCTTCTCTCTGACTACGCAGTATTCGTTTACAACCTAAAGTCCGCTGGTATTCATTTCTCTACTCAATATGTTTTTTTGGTTTGAGAAACGCCATTCTGCAAAGCTCACTGCTAAACGTTTAGTAAAGTTGAACAATATTGCCCTGGTAGTTAATAGCTCCGTCAGTTTGTCGCGGTTTATAACGTCGCGTTCATTTGTTTTAGGTCAATCGTATTTATATCTGGAAAACGTGGAAGAAACAGTTGTCCATGTACATTTTTCGAGGCTTATAAACATTTAGAACCAAAGTGTCGTCAGACGATGAGAGCCATTCACGGAAAGTGTTGACTCCGGTATGTCTTTTGTTCATTTGGTAGGCAGTCCTTTACCGACTTCTCTTCATATAACACTCGAAATCACTGTCCTTAGTCTATATTCCCGTCGGCTGAAGGAACAATACGAAGAAGCAAATAACCACTCTAGTCAGTTTATGACCGTATGAGTCAGAAGTCATGTTACTTGAAACGAAACTTGCAAAATCTTTCGTTGTAAAGTAGAAGAAACAATGTTGGAAAGTTGTTTCTATAATTCTTTGACAAGTAGTCGGATTTGTGTTGTGCAACCAGATTTAAGCAACACTAGAAGGTGGGGAAATATTCCAATATAAAATTTTCGACAAACAGTCATCCAATAAATAAATAAGCATGAAACAACCACTCAGCTGGTAAATCACTAGTTAAGGGTCTATGCACAAACATATCACATAATTTCGGATAGCAGGTTAAGCGTGAAATAGACTCGCTTGTGCGGCTCTCATTCATGGCAACGGCATGGCTCTTACAAACGTTATCTGTCATCGAATAATTTATTGCATAATCCGATAAAGTTAGATTTCACAGTGGCCAGTAATGAAATGTTTAGCAAAGTTTTCAACGGATTTTCGGATAACAGGAAAACTCGAAGCAGATTCATTTCAGTTCTCTGTATCTACCACATTTGCAGTGTAGCACCTGCGTTGTTGGTGGACGCAGCCGAAGCAGCCCGGATTCAATCTTGATTCGCAATCATGATCCGCTAAGATAAACGCAGTTTAGCATAATTTTTTTTGTTGAACATATAGTTAATATGCCGTGAATACACCAGGTTTATTCATGAGGTGAGATGAGTAGCATACAACCTTGTTTTTAATGCATCCTCGTCAGACTAAATATAACACCCATATATTTGGGTTCGCCAGGAGTGGTAGATAGCATATCAACAGGGTTAAGGATGATAATAATTACCGTAAACGTAGTCCAAATCAAGAGGTTTAGTTACATAACTTTAATCGCCTTGTGAGAGTTTACGTAGAAATCAGTACGCTCACGTAAGATAAATGGGAAAACAATCATAAATTTGTCGAGGATAAGCATTTTGTCGTTGGGCTAACTCCCAGTAGAAAAAATATGTAGTAAACCGTTTGCTGAACACTTTCTCCTGGTATGTCTCGTGGCCAAATAAAGTGGACGATTAGCTCAGTTTTTCCGTGGTACATCTGCACACGATAAGCTGATGACTACGGTTTTCATCTTGACGCTGTTGAATGTACCTTGTTGGACTAAAATAATGTTCTGAGTCGTAAACTCATGGTATCATTATTGGTTTCTGATTGAATATGTCTGCATAACAAATCTTTATTGCTTCCGCTGCGGGAAATCAGATGAAGTTTGCTGTTAGTTTGTAGGATCCGAATCTATTAAACTTTGCGTGCAGCCTTGTCTGTGTCACTCTGTTCTGAATTTGTGTTTAAGCGCCTCCTCTCACTTAGATCGATCATATGTTTTTGGTTTCTTCAGAAGCCAACTTGTTAGATGGACTCGTCTGATTGAACGATATCAAAGCTGTTTACACACCACATTTAAAGTGATGCAGAACATAACCACTATGTACAAAAAAATAGAGATTTAAACCCAACGTTCCACAGTCTGCACTGAAGTTCGAAGCTAAAACGTTGCTAAAACTTTTGCTATATAAAAGCTCAAACCAGTGCTGTGTTCAGACAAAATTGTTTGTATGTTTGAAGGCACTTTAATAGAAATCTTGATTATGAGCTCTGAAGTTTTAGAATGTTCTTTTTTGTTCTGGCTGTCCATTGTGATATGCACGCTATTTGTCATATGCATTTGCATGTCTGACATAGACTGTTTTTTAACGGTTTTCTCGTGTGTTTTCATGCTTACTACTTACAGCATTTTGCTCGCATGATAATGATTAAAATGACCCTTCCGCCAACAGAAAGCTTTCTTTAGTACAGAGTTGTTTAGAATAGTGTGGCTTACCAAAGTTAGTAGATGAAACAACGAGCACATTACATACCATACCTCCCGTTGCATTTATGTAACAATTGTCAGAAAAAATTACAGCCTTTGTGATGAAGTTATTTTGGTTGGAGTCAAACTCTCGATCTGTGTATTACAGTTTCATATTTGTAGGTCATAATTTATATGTAATATTTACAAGGTTCCAGCACAAACTTGTTCACATGAATTTACTAGATAAATGACCACAACTGTCATTTGTGAAATCCATAATTTTTTTAAGTTTTAAACTTGAAAAACAACATTATTAATGCGACTGTGTGCTATTTCTGAGCCATAAGTCAAACCGACTTGTGTGCGACCAAGACCCTCACGTGTCAAGCAGTTGTTTAGCTACACTACTAAAAACCGTCAGACCGGAGTGCAAATATGTGTATGGTCTTTGCTTGTCGACCTGTCACGATTGTGGGAAGAACATTGATCCCATCCATGTTTATATAGGCATTTGTGGTTTTCACGGAATTGCCAAGCACATTGGCTAATGAGCAGACAAAAGAAAAAGCGGAAATTTTGCCTACAGTCGGACAGCAAAACTGTTAGCCACTTTGTGTGTAACAGCTTTCGCCGTCTGCCAATACAGTTTTTGGACTAGATGCTGCAGTCAAGTTGAGTCTATTACTGGCAGCCCAGAAAGAATTGAACATGTTTTCGGAAAGTTCCAACTGATACGTGACGAGTACATTTGGCTCAAAATGAGTGGTTGAAAATATACTTCGTAGGATGCAAAACAGGCCAACAAAGAAAATCACCGTACACCTAAGTAAATGTCCTTGTTGTGCAGAAATCTTCAAAAAGCATACCGAATTGAAAAGGCAAACAAATGGGTACTAATCTAAATAGCATAGATGAAATGTAGTCAGTGTGCAAAAGCGTCGTTTCTGCAATACAGGTTACACGATAAAATCGTGAAGCTGTAGAACATACGCTTGATTATTGTCAAAACTGTATTCAGTGTCAGATAGAGGGAGGAGTAGATAAACACTTTAAAGTTAGTTTGTTAATCATTCGAAGCATTCATTGGTAACACATCAGTACTTCAATCACTGTTAACTGTGGTTCAGTTTGGCATAACAATTTGGTGAGCGATAAACACTTTGGCAGATTCCATAAGTTGGATGTATACTTTAAGTAAAGAAGTCCGAATTATAAAATCTTGGGCTCCTGATATGGCTTCATAACTCAGACAGCTCGCAGCTTTGAGAACGCCATTTCTATCGATGTACTTAATTTGGTTGTAACATAGACTGTCGCCAGTGGGTTACTTTCAACTGTTTTAATCGATCGTATCGGAAGTGACACCACAACATTTCCGAAGAGTTCAAGAGCTTTCTGTAAAATCGTTAACCCAAACTACCTTGACAATTGGATGTTCAAACAGTTAAATGACGACCCGCCTAAATGTTTGCGTTAAGTAATTAGAGGGCCTTCGTTCCAAAATCCTTTCTTTGTTATTGGCATAAGATACATCAATCAGTTATGTTTTTTTAGTTTTACAACATTTCGTTACGTCGATAATTAGCACACTATTCTCGGCAACAGATTCACCCGTATTCCTACATTCTTTAGTAAGTTAAACAGTTCTTTAATGACTAGCCTAATAATTACCAATCATTTCTACGAAAACGATGGAGCCTTTAAAAGACATGAGAGGTAGTCATTGCGACCATGCTTTAGTGTTATATTTAACGAAGAACTAAGCATTTTTCATACATCAGTATGGAGGATTCCATTAGTATACCACTTTACACAACCTTCGTTGCTTATATTCACAGCCTATTTATATACTTTGAGAATAAGTAGTGCAACCATTTTAACAGGAAGTTAAATTCGGAATGAGCGAAGTTGGAGTCTGAAGTAGAAAGGGGAATCACTTATAATTTCGTAGAATCTCACTACAATTGAACAAGTGGAATAAAACAATATTAGATTGTTTGTGTTTTGTTGTGCCTCAGTGATTGAAAAACTGCTAGATCACCTAGTCTACCGTCTTAGCTCCCTTGAGAAAATAGTCATTTACAGGCGTTTATCCTCTCATGAGTTTGAAAATTGAACCCTTCCACTCGGCTCCCTTTCGACTTTATTAAAACCCGCCACCTGTACTACTGCAACCAGGCGTTTCTAATCATATGCTTATCACTCAAGACATGTCGGTTATTTTATTGGGAGTATTGTTAATCTTTTGGTCACTGATCTCTATTGAAAGACACCCAACACTCTGTAAGCTATTTTTCCAAAAGCGCACTTCTACTCTTCAAACAATTCAACTATCCTTGTAAACGGTCGACTGGGTCCACAATGGTGCAGTTTGTTAATATTGTACGATAGTTCATTACAGTTGCACATAATCGAAAGGTTGAAACTGTGATACTATTTTGATCATCAATTTTCCAACTGCTACCTCACCCTGGCCATTTGCGCCCCCAAGTAGGGAAAGAGCGAGGATGTGATTCAAAGCGACAACCCTTGTGTTGACGGCCTAAGACTCTGTGCACTAGGTTAATGGTCCTATGTGTGCTGCTGGTAATGAAGTGGCTACACTCGAATATGTTCAACTTAATCGCTTATCTCACGATCTGCATCTTCTGGTAAAGCTGAGATAAAACACCATAACTATTAAGCGTTTCTATAAGCATTCAAGGGCTGTAATTCAACAGTAAAATGGCTAATCAGTGAGAAATATTCATTAGTGCCGTAGGTGTTGTCTGGAATTTCAAACCTGGGTTTAAGCTATATAAGACCTTACTTCAATCACTACTTGTCACCTTCTGCGCACTTCACTTGAAAATTAATTTGTTTTAACTAATCCGTGTTTTTATGATTAACCCTAATGTACATTGGTTACATATGCTTGAGAATCATTGAAATTAATCGCCCCTAAAACGTCATTGTTATCACTCGTTCTATTCTCATACCTTCATCGCTTGAATAATAGATTCAGCTGAAGCTTATCCTGGAGTTAACTGAGAAAGTTGATGACCTCTACGTTAAGGCCAGTTTTCGATGGTTGGAAGTAAAAGGATCGGGATTTGACTTGGCAAAATGTGATTTGATGCACATTCTCAATTCAGTACCAACGACCTGGTTGGACTTATCTGAAAAATCGACCTAGATGCACTCACTGACCATGAGATCAAACGACATTTCTTGACTCATTATGACAGGACCAAATCACCTCATCTTTTTAAATTTCATTTCGTAATGGAAATAATTCGGACTGGTGACCTGGATCTTCGTGCATAACTATTTGAGGGTCATAATTCCGTTTAGCTCTATTTATCCAACGACATTTATATACGCGTTAAGACCGCCATAGTGGTATGCTATTCTATGCAGAAAAGTAAATGTACATGGTGATCAGCAAAATGAAGAACACTTGCCAATTTTGGTGTTTTCTGTGAGAAAAATAACAATAATACATAACAAGCACCGGAAACGTTAAATACGTTATTCCATATTGGTCAGCTACAATCTTTTATGATAGTTACTTTACATTTTAAACTCTATCTTATTATGTGATAAACTAAAGTAAGAAAATTCATTGACAAAATTCCAATTAAGCTAACTTTACGAACAACCAACCAATCCGGCTTTAGTTGTGTCAATTTTGTTTCGGTGAGTTACGACCATCTCACCGATTGCTCTACCTACCCAATCTCATGCCCACTGATTTGCTCAACGCTAAATTGCGGGATGTAATGTTCTAACCATAGTTTCCATTCCAGTTAAAGATGTAAACCAAAGCAGAACATGAATCCAGTAGGTCTACTCTATCGTCAAAACTAATCTCTATTGGGTAATGACAGTATGTCACATCTAAACGCATCAAAGAGAGCATTAGAACAAACAACGCACTTAAAATGACTTACATTTGGGGAAGTTACATCAACTCAGCTAAAAATATTACAATCTGGTTAGTTCCGGTCGACAAACTTAACTAGATCGTATATTATGAGGTGAATGGTCGTCGATGTAACAGGTTACACTTATGGTGTCGTCTTACATACGGTAGGTTACTCTGAAGAATTTACCAGTAGTGTGATCGAGTTCAGATTTGTAAACCAGGCTGGCAGCGGATTCTCCTACGGCTGAAGTACAGTTCTTTTACTGTTCTCTGTATTCCGGTTGGACCGACGTAGCATACGAATTTTGTAGCGAACTTGGCTGTGCTTAGAATACGAAGAGCAATCTGTAAGCTGAACGCAAAGAAGTTTGGAAATTTCACTATAATCTCTCGGTTTCTTACCATAAATAATTTCAAGAAATTACAGATGGTAGAAACAGACACTGTTCCTCCAGGAAGGGATTCCAGTGCTAAGTAAACCATCACCGTTAGATCCCACACTTTGCTTTGAAAGAACTTACAAGGATAACAGCTCCTCATTCCGGTTCAACCAAATTCTATGCATTCAAGAATACTCGATGCTACGGTTGTTGGTAATCACGTCAACACATTCTGAGCTGGGAAATGGAAGGGCTTTAGTTTTCAAACCTTTCCGTTGCCAGTGATAAAAGATACATCACCAGGTTGTAGATAATTGCTTCCATGCTTTTAAAGCATTACAGTAACTGACTAATTTTTCCTGTAGTTTCAGCAGCAAAGTCAACCTCAATCGTTATTCACTGGTCCCTCAGCAGCCTGAGTAGTTCCTGATTAACTGGGAGTTGATTATGTCAATTGCCGATTCTTGTTCTCAATCACTGTAGTGTGGCAGTGAATTATCAATTACTAGTCCACCCATCCAGTACTAGCAGGCAATAGTGCAGATGATATGTCGTCATTATATTCAGTACATAAATGCCGTTTGTTTTTTCGCGCAATGAATTTTCTCATCATTTTCATCATTAATGGAATTGTTAAAGAGTGGAAGGAAGACTAGTGTGAGTTTGAAACAACTGAAAAAACATGCGGCCACTAACTTTCAATGTATTCTGTGCAAAACCTTGAAAGCCAAAAGCGGTTTTTTGTCCTACGGTCATTCAAAATTGTACAAATTTCATCTAATGTCTACTAGGACACACCGCAAATGTTGTAGCCAAGCCATCTGCTTGGGAAAGGCTGATTTGCGGAGAATTCCGCTCAGTAGCAGTCAAAACTGGTTTTTAGAGCAGTACACATGTACGAACAATGGTAACTCAATGTGGTCAACTGAACACAGTAGGGTATGGAACTGACAAGCAGACGGTGAGGTTTCTAGTGTTGTTCGGTCATGTACACGCTTTTGAACGTCTAGCAAATAGCATCACTCTAGAATTCCAACCCACTTATGTGATATACACTGAAAAATGACCGTCACTAATTGGACCCATTGCTATAAATCATTTGGGGATGCAACCTAGTACACTGTGATAGGTATTTTTCACTGTGGTGTTCGCCGAGTCAGTAGATTTGAGGTTTAATAGATCTAGAGATGACAGAACACATGTGACTCTTCTGAGGCACCAAACAGTGTACGAACCATCATTTTACTTAAATTTCTTGGTATTTCGTTCAACCTTGCAATATCCATAGGACTGCCTAGAAAAGCTTCAACGGAAGCAAATGTGCTAGCCAACTGCACCAGCAAAATTTCCAAATGACGAACGTTTGAACTGGGCCATTTTTGATATTAGATAGAGAGATTTTATTTCAAACTGAAGATTTGAAACAAAACCAACGTGTTTTTTAGACTGAATGATGGATTTGTCTACGGTATATCTGTATTATTTTTATCATTAAAAGAATTCCGGAGTTTTCTTGAGGTTTTCACAATGGATTTCTTGAGAATGTACTAGAATAGACAAATCCATTACGAATTGCCATGTAACCACATTGACAATGTTCACTTACTCAGCCATTTACGGGTTTATTCATGATTACTTGTGTTGGCTTTGACTGATGAAAATGCTTCTACTTCTGGGTAGATTTTGTACAGGTTCATTAGAATAGTAAAAAGGGTCACATTTTTACATAGTCTCTTCAGTCTTGCACATTCTACCTGAAATATATTGATCCAAAAATCTTAAACCCAGAGTGCGGTTAAGTGAGAACGAAAAAATTTTATTCCTAGATTTTGCTCCTAAGCAGTCAGAAATGTGGAAACGGCACTGGTGAATATTCCAGTGAGGAAGCAGATTTACTAGGTTGACATCTAACTCTCGGATACGGTAGCACTCTTTCATTTTGCACCTATAACAGGTGGGATAATGAGGATCCACTAATCTAGTTACACACCAGGAGATCAGATTTCCTCCACTGAATTCGCTGGCACCACCTGATAATTCTTGTTAATTAATTAGTTGCGTGTCTTGGTGTAAACAGTAGGAGAAAAGCCAGTTTTTATAACTAACTTGTCCATTAAACAATCGCTGTGATTTCAATGTCATCTATGGCAGTCAGTGGAAACACCGTTGAATTTTTATATAACCCAAAATGATGAGGTCGTCACAATCCGCACTCGAACCGTGACCGTTTCTTGCCGACCATCATATCTTGACCCCAGAAAAATTATAAGTGAAGCTGTTTTTCCAACTTTCTTTCGTCACAAACGTTTAGACTGCTTTATGTGAATTCATGATGAACGCAGCAACACGACCTTTTCGTCGTTTGTAACCCGCTCTCATTTGTATGGATTCAGATCAGCCCCATCCATTTTACCGACCAGTCAGGGTATGAAGTTAACCGAACTTATCTCACTACCTCATCATGACTGCAACCTATAAAATCTCATCCGTAAATGCTTCTTTTCATTAACTCCGTGTTCACAGATCAAAATAAACCATTACATAACCGTCCTCAATAGTAAATTCAAGATTTGAGTGGCTTCAACCTGAGATTGATATGTAGTTTAACGAATAGCGTGAATTTCCCAACCCATCTGTAACCAGTCGTGAAATATTCTACACCATACCAAAAGTTCGCATCATCAAAGTTGGTGTTCCTATCGGGTCATTGGGAATATATTGAGAAACGTTGTTTGGTGCCCAACCTTGTGATCTAGTTAATGTTATCGACCCAAGGCAACGATAACGAATTTCTGGCAGATGAGTTAATTTGCTATGTCGAAGTTTCATCGTATTGCATGTAATTCTGTGTGAATTCGTGTGTGTGAGGTTGATCTTGCGCAAACCACGGTGTGGCTTTTCATACAGTGACTTATAAAAGAAGACACAACTGCGGGGTCGTCCGATTGCATCATACATATTTTTGCGTTACCTATCTATCCCCCGTGGAAAACCTCCAACCAAAACTTTATCACCCACCCTTCAAATCTGTTCAATCCAGTGAGCACGACTGTATGTGGAAAAAGCAGCGAGAAAATAATCTTTATGACGGCCCAGGTTAATTATAGCAGAATGTATGCGAAAAGATTTTTATGAGATTCTAGTCGCGCCTTGAGGCAAATGGTGTATTTATCAATTGTACAGGTTAAGAATATGAGCAGATTTTTAATAATCACCATTAATTATTAACAGCGGCATAAAGTTTGACTGAAGTACGACACTCGTTTTGTCGTAAGCTCAATACTTTAAGCCAAACAAGATGGAAGTAGACTTTAAAGAAATTCTAACGAATGTGCCATAAAAATGTACAAGTATTTGTGGCCTAAATTCCAATCAAAACTGCGATGAATGCTTCGGGAGGTAAAGCAATCAATACGTTCTTCTACGTTGACACAAAAGTTGTTTTAAAACCAGAAAACCTCTCCTAGTTGCAGCTAGAATAACTTAGAAGACAGCATGGTTTCCAGAAAAATGATGTCGGTTGCAAGCATAGTGGCGATAATGAGATAAACTGGTAAGAGTAGCTACACACCAATGAAATTTTGGCAAAATAATTTTAATGTCAGTCACGTAATTGATTAGATTGTGTAACGTTTTTAATTCTGTGAAATATTCTTCATGGTTTTATATTTTCTAACTTTCAGAACGATAATTTATTGTTGGGTTCCTTCAGAAAATCCACCGGTTCTATGCTTGCCCCCAACTCGTTCGTCTATAAACTCTATGAAGATTGTGATGAGACAGCAGAATTTTCCCGAATGTATTCAGATACGGACACAGTTAGGCCTCTTCGAGACATATCAATTTCGGCTAACCAGTACGGTCCGACAAGTTCCAAAGTTTCTATGATTCAAAGCACATCCGACAAAAATAACAATGCATTTACTGCTGATTTTTCATGTGTATCAAACGTTGCCTCAACGCCCCATCGAAAATCTGTCCACCCTTCGTTGACATCCAGTTCTCAGAGGATTCCTTATATTGATCTATGTGCTTGTAAAGAAGACTGTTCCAGTGATATCCGTATTTCCAATGAAACGGTTTCAGAGTATCCAAATCCGTTGTTGGGGGAAACTGATGTATCTCTAGATAACAACTGTCAACTGTGGTCCTCAACCTTATCCCAGGTAGCTGCAGTTGCTGCAGCCGCAATGGTATGCGCTTCAGTCGGAGACGAACAGACAAACGAGTCAAACATGAAGGTTCCGGATTACACATTGTCTTCTGAACAGGAATCTCTTTCACCTCCGAAATCGACCTTGACTGATTCGTTCAATGTGCCCAAAAAAAATATTTGTGATACAGATTATACGTACTCTTGTGAAAGTGACTACATAACATGTAATCCAAATGACAGCTTTGCATGCGCTTTGAAAAACGGCGATATAAATGCTAATTCAGAAGTTCGTCGGCATGGGGTAGCTCAGCCACTGGCAGAGGTTCAGCGGCATTATTCGCATCAATACAGGCGCTATTATGAACTGACGAACGGTGAAAATCTTGCCGGACACAACCTCGTTAGAACTGATTTCAGGGAAGCGAAAACCTGCACGAATGGGACCGAGTATACTGATGAAACTCTGACCAAACAACTTTGTGAACATCATAACTTGCGCCAAGTTGAAGAAGTTAGTCCCCCCTCCGCGCAGCATCATGGCAAAGTGGAGAAATCTATCACACTTGAAAAAAAACTGGATGACGAGGAAGCTTGTTCCGTTAGTTTCGGCGCTGTCACCAATTGCACACAACAAACAGTAACATCTCATTTAATTCGTGCTTCTACAAAGCTTTCTGAGTATAACAAACTTGATTTTTATGGTATGCCCTCATTTGTTCATGAAAATCAACAACATACATCACCGAACATTGAAGCACGATCTATCACACACCTTGTTCAAAGATGTGCTCGAACTCCACATCGAACTGCCGCAACACTGGTACCAAAGCTTGAGGATGAGGTTTCAGTCGATTTGCCAGCGCCAAATCGCAACATCAGGTTGGATCCCTTTGACAATCACTCTGTTCATTCCTCACCTAGGCACAATCCGGTTTCTAGGGTTGAACAAGCAAGTGCAAGCGATATAAATTTGACAGCAAATAATTTCTTTACGCACAAGGAAGACGTTTTGTTCGGGTCTAAACGAACTCTTGAACAGCGTTACTCGGAACGCGATGGTTACGAAGAAGGCATATCTTTTGAGAGGAACTGGAAAACATGTTTCTCAAAATCTTTATCAGATTATGACAGCCACCTAATCCACTCAACCCTTCTGGCATCTAGGTTTGAGGCAGAAAGAGTTAAGGAATTTAGTTCACTTCCTTTTCACCAGTATGATGAGCAAATCAGAGAAAAACGTGATCAAAGCTTTCCCTACGGGTCAGCTAGTTACTGTGAGACTAACGAACATACACCACACATTTTGAGTTCAAGTTCGTTACCTAGCTGGACAAATTCGCTTGTTCCTCACTGTAACTCGACTGCACACAATTGTTCCAGTGAACAAACCAACCTAAGTCCTCTGAGTTATTTGTCGGCCTCCATTTTCCCCACGACATTTTACAATGATGCCGCTCAGACACGGATGGATGCATCTTATTTGGCAGCTCAACAAGCTTTGTTGGCTACTTATATTCAACGCGAGGTTCGCTGCAATGAATTGCAGTCACTACAAGAATGTCCAGATCATGTTTCCGAAGCTCATGCACTTGAGAAACCCTCAGCTTTTGGCTATTCTCCAGAGTCGGTATGCGATCGGACTGACAACAGAGCTAACAGTCAGATAAGTCGTCGTGGGAGTTTTGAACAAGAGTTTGTTTATCCAAAAACTGTGGTACAGCCCGAGAAGCATTCTGAACTGTTCGAGATTTCTCATCTGCAGGGTGACTGCTATGGGCAAATCAATCCTATTTCTCGAGTAGAATCTATCCAGACTTCTAAGGGTTTTCCTTCAGCATTACATTCCAGTGGTTGTTCATCCCAACGTTTCCCTCATTCAGTGGGTTTCAGCACAGATAATACTCAGATCTCACCAACGCAGTCATACTATCAAGAATGTTTTGACAAAAAGCGCGCATTTTATGAATTTACACCTACCGGATGCGGCCAAACAGGTATGAGTCCGGGTGACCAACGTTTCAACACTAGTGACAGCTCGCCCTCAATCAGTTCTGTGCCTAGCACAAGCTCGCCGGCTTTGACGAAATTGGGAAAAACCATATCTTTCAGCGGAGCTGCTCTGGGTGCAGTGAAGCAGACAGAATTGAACTTTAATCAACAGTGTCTCGTATGCGGTGATAGCGCAGCTTGTCAACATTATGGTGTACGTACATGTGAGGGATGTAAAGGCTTTTTCAAAGTGAGTCAAGTTTTTATCCTGATCACTCATGCTTCACAGGGTTCCGTACCACATCCTTGATAGGTAACTGGGATTGTCGAACTAATGAACGGACATGGTACAGCAAAAATCCGTACATGTCAAACACCTCCTTTATTACGGTTGAAAATGCTCTATGTAAGAAACTCGACATCGTAGGACAACAGTGACATGATTAGACTGTGTTTCAAGAGATAGGTTTCTTTAAGTTATTGAACGTAAGGGTGGTGTGGAAGAAATTTTCAACAACCACGTGAACACTGCCAAATATGCTTGCGTTTGTAAGTTTCCGGCTTTATACAGGATGGGATGAATTATTTCGAAGCAAGGTCTTTATTCGTACTGGACGGCGTGGAGGTTTAAAGTTGAAGTGAACCGAAGTGAGTTGCAATAAACAAAAACGGAACATCACACCATTGCTCGCAACTGTCGCATTTCAAAGATTTCCAAGTCAGCTTCTCTTGAACAGAACCACTAGATTTGAGTTTCGCTGGTTAATTTTACAGTGCTGAACACGGTTGCCTAATGAGTTCTAACACAAGAATATGCATTACTGATAAGGTGTAACATGAACGAAACTTAAGTCTAGCGCTTCCTTACGAAAGACACTGGCTAATTAGTCTGTGGGAATGCAATAACTGCGATTATTTACGAGCGGTGTTCATTTGATGTAACACCAAAGTCCCTAATCAGTATACACAAAAATTCGATTGGCTTGCGAACCTGTCACCACTGAATACCGGAACAG
>JTDE01000809.1:70700-100484 GCA_014338405.1 Paragonimus skrjabini miyazakii
TTTCTAATAGACACATCTGGCGGCCTGCGTAAACGTACCATAAAACGGACTAAGAAGATTACTATGCGAGTCAACTCTCAATTAGGCGCCGATTAATTAAGATTTTCAAAAGTATGATCAGTTTAGTTGTGGCCATTGAGATAAGTAGTAAGTTTTAGTGTGGGCAGCACTCTACCGCAAATTAGTTTTTCATACAGACTGAGTCAAGGTGATTGAAACGCTGACAACATAACCATTATCCTGAACTCCCAAGCGCATTTTGACGCGGCTTTCTGGCGGTTCTACTGCAAATAACGTTTTGTTAGATAGTTGCCGGAAGAGTCCATGTGCTTTGATGAATTTCAAACGTTTTCTTCGTTGTAGTTTATTCAGACATAGCAGGAGTTTTGTCTGAATTTGGGCAAAGCCTCCAAGTAATTGCTTACTTTTGTGCTGAATCTCGTGCAAACTCACTAACTTTAACGTCTTCTGTGTGTTATCCGCTATCATTTTGAGAGGATAAAGTGACTAAGAAATTTTGTCCGATCTGATCAAAAAATGAATATGGATAAGATTTGTAAGTGTTTGTTCACTCACATGTCTGCACATAAAAGTTTAAAAGGATTTACCGTAATTTGATGGCATATCCTTCCTATGTAAATGTGATCACACCGTTGATCTTTTAACAGTGAAGCACAGTATCTATGTTGGCTAACTGTACCGAAATGACAATGTAACAACTGGCGAAGACTAGGACGTTGCAACTAGGAAAGAAAACGATGCTAATCTGTCTTCTTCCGTAAGCAGAGTATGTCAGAATTTTCGGCGTGACAGAAACCACATTATGTCCTGAGCGATTAGGGCATACAATATTTGCATCATGTAGTTAACATAACAAACACAATATCAGTGCTTGATTTGAGTATACAGTGCTGGAATATAAATCAATCGCCTTCTCGCATTAACCCCAAAATGACGAAGTGAGATAGTTTCTGCAATTACTAATGAGTTACTTTGTGATTGTGTCACATGTCATACACGCACATCAACTACGCAGCAAACGTACATTTTTGCTGTGTGCTTGAACTTGAAAGCCATGAGTTATTTAATAACTATCAGCTGCGACCTTGTATTGCCTTGTGAATGAACCTGAAAGTTTACGCCTACAAACCGTAAGATCGAATGCAATCCGTCAATGTTAATTCAGGCTTTTGAGTAGTTTTAAGCATTACTATTTGGCATGACTGTTTCCAATAACACGACAAACACATTATTCACCATTCATCTTGACAGCCTCATTGCCCTGTTTGTATCTTATTTAAATCACTTCATATGTGAACAAACAATTTTGAATAGTTATCACTACACAGATTACTTATTGGAATACAATATTCCGCCATACTTATACAGCTAAATGCATCTGAACATACCATTACAGATACGGACTTCGCTTTAGAGAAATCTTACATCCTCGTTTTCACACATTCCAACGTCCATCGTTATGCTTACCTGACAAATTTCTCACAATGTCTGCTCATATTTATATAACCTTCACATGGACAGTACCGCACAATTTGTGAAACGTTGCTCTTGAGCGATCATCGTTGTGTCTCAGTACCTCTGAATGATACAACGAGATAATGAGTAACATTGCAAGAATTCATGTATTCATATTCCTACTACTTCAAAACTCACGAGGATGACGTTCAAATGCACCTACGACGATTATTGTTTTTTGACCAATGCAAACGGAACAGTCAACCTTTTGCCAGCTCATCATGAATCAAGTAATTTTGCACTTCCTTGACACTGGTTATTCGAGAATCTTTGAACCGTAATTTGTTGCCCACGTTCATTGGTAAATAGCGTGAGGGATAGAAAACTCTTCCCACTTGACGTCGGGTTGCCACGGCAATATTATGTAGACAGTACCTCCACTTATCTTGTTTTAATCGTGGGATGCATTATTGCGGCTCGGTTCGAACTCACCTGCAACCGAACGAGCCAGTACGCACTGATGTCCATATCATCATGAACGAAGAACTAAAGAACTCCCCAACGACTGATATCTAATAGAAAACTTTGTAAGACTTCACGGTCCAAATAGCGGCTAAACAAACAGGAGCAAAAAGATTTTGAGAAAAACTCCGCATCTCCGATTGCACAACGCACGATGGATACAGGTTATTTGATTCACCCAACAACCTTTTTCACTGTATAGCTACGCCACCGAAACTTGTAGTTACCGACATCCACGAAAATTACGCCGACCGAACCTCTTCTGGTTAAAGACCTCGACGAGACCGGTAGTATTATAACTGAACTGATATCGTGCACTTAGCAATCCGCTTGGCGGTCAACTGCTGATTGTCACATGGTTGTAGACAATCTATGAGATTATAAGGGACGTTTATGCACAGTGCTGGTAAACTGTATTAATGAAATCTAATATTTGACCTTGTATGACAGAGTTTAACTGATGCGATGAAGCACCCGTCAGGATCTCAGTAATTCTGCTTTATTGGAAAAGTCCTTTCGAGGGATCCCCAATTATTTTCACAGTATTAGGATAGTGCCCGGTTTACAATATCGTAGATTCTGGATGCGGAGATGTCTGCATTTTGTCATTAATCTCATGACCTGTTCAGTAGTTAACGAACGATAAGGGCTTGATCAGCAGTCCATCGTTACATGTGAGCTAAGCACCTTTTAGCATATTTGTCTAAAATGGTTTAGAATAATCATGTGTAAAATGATGATGAGCAGTAACCGAAATAACAGATATAAAACTTTGACCGAAGTCGTTGTTTGACAGTCAGCATTTGAATCTGATGCAACATATGCCACTTCGAGTTTAGCATGATGGTGGCAGTTGAAAAGGTGTGCAGTTGGGACTGCTGCTCATTCTTCAAGTGCCTCGACACTTTAATTAAACATAATGTTTCGCCTCAGTCATAGCTACAGGATTCTCACCATCATGAAGTGACACCGCCGTTCCATTTAGCTGACTATTACCTCTTTCACATTGTACATTACAATTTAAAATAACCAATTTAGTGTTAACTACAGGTAGTTGTAGAAGGTGGATACTGACCACCTGAGAACGGTAGTCAATCAACACGTACGAGGTGGTAATAAGTAACGCTGATAAATCGTAGCCGTTTTAAACTGAACTGTGTGTTTATAAATTGAAAGATCTTTTTACTTAAGTTGAGGTAGGCCAGAAGAGACTGGTAAGGTGCCTGACGCAATGACACTTCGTCTTCGGTTCAACGGTTACGTTTACAAACTATTGCTATCGATAAACAATGTGGCCAACAGTGGTAGTGATGAAGGTATTAGGTTAGAGAAAATTTGATGTGTGTGGTCCATACTTTCCTGACAGAAATGAGCGTCTGAGTCAGTTGCTAGTCCAAACGAGGGCAAACAAACATAGTGAAATAAGACAGCAAAAGCGAGAGTAAAAAAAGCAAATCACAGTGATTTGTAGAAAGAACAAAGTTTGTTGATTGAACAATGAAGTGACAAAGGGATATAGGTGAATAATATGGACTGTTGTATGTGTTCGGGAATCTTCTAACAGAAGTAAATGGTCAATATATCTTGTTACTCGTAAGTATCGTTTTATTTCTAAATCCTAGGCTGAATAACAGAAACCATGATTTTTATATATGCAACAAAGGTTACGACAAAAAACGCGACAGAATCACAGCGGAAGTTTGTGCTTTTGGAGGATCTAAATTCAAATGAGTATTTTAGAGGATCATGGGCTTATTGATTTACGGAAACTGTCTACAGACCTTGACTTGCTGGCCAGAGCTCCTGCTCATTCACCGATCTCAAGTTTCGTGTTCTATTCTCTTTTCAACTCGATGTTGATAATTCAACATCTACAAGTGGGTAAAGTGCAAGATAGAACTCCTAGGTGAGTCAAGTCTGAGGTTTATAAATCGGCAAACCTAACGCAAAAGTTTCTAGTAATGTAGGCTTGATTCAGTGGGGTTTGACAGTTTGGGTTTTAGACCTAAAAGACAAACTTAAAGTTACCTGTTCGCCTCAGCATTTTCACTGCTCGTAAAACCATTAGCGTCTCAGTTGTAACAGCCCTCGACAATAATCGTTAGAATGAGATCAAAACGTCTTTGAGTAATTGATTAACTCATCCATTTCAGCTGTCAGCTAGACTGGTCTGATGCCCTAGATGAAGATGGCACTACCGTTTTAAGTTTACTGGAATGCAGACTGGGGTAATGGCTCCGATCTGAAACTAGCTTTGTTCAGTTTGCTCGCGTTCCTTATCATTGGGCGTATTCATTGAAACCCACACTTGATTCCAGCAACAGACGGCGACTGCCGGTCACATTAATCATTCGTTTGTGTGCACTACATTCCACTCAGTTTCCTCCAGATGCCTCAATTTCCACTGAACTACCGTATGGTGGAACTGCATCAGGTTGGCTAGGTGAACCAGACTTTTCAGCACCTTGCGTTTTACATAGGCATTTTTTAAGTAGCTCGAGCTTCAACCTAATCTTGCAGCAACATTTTGCTGTACAACAGAAATGAATTATGACTGTAAAGTCTGTGCGTACGCGCGCAGTCACATCGTTAGCGCAGTTTGCCACGCGATTTTACTTCGTTTGTGCGGAAATAATTTAACTTGGAAGATTGAGTCCGACAGTCCTTATCCGAGGAATCAACTTTCTGGAAAAATCTGAATTTAATTAAGTAGGGAGACAAACATGAATTCAAAACTGGAGACCTGGCGAAAGTGAATTGCGAAAGTCGTACAACAAAGCTCGTGACCACTTTTAACTACGCGAGTTGCGACAAAAATTTTAACTTTATGCTTTTCTTCAGTCTGGCAGGTAACATGATAGAACCTGTCAAATGTCATGAAATATTCACATGATGAGCGAAACACTGTAGATTTCAACGTTTGTTGTATAGGTGTATTTTTCGGTCCTTCAAGGGCCGAGCACACACACCACAAACACGAGAATAATGTGTTCAAGTGGACGTTTTTTAGCCGTACATTGAAACAAGCAGCCAAAAATTTTTGACAAACAGTTTTCTAAGCAACCGTTTAGTTGAAAACGAATTGTAGTGTTGAAGTCGAACAATTACGCCAAGGAGTAATAGATTTTCAATGCAACAAGTTTCAATAAATAAGGTCCGTGTTTGACTATATTTAGGCCTGGTAGAAAGCACTATACTTTACGGTTATAATGTGTGACTTACTTTAAAGCATATTAGTTGGTTGTCGTAATCCGTTACCCAGTTTATATATCACATTCCACTAGCATATTCGAGTTTATTAGTAACTCCTTGCTATGGTCAACACAGTCCGCTCAAATCACAATAAGGATATCGCACGATTACCATTCATTCAAGTCTGACAACGCTAAGTTTGCACACATCGTGCTCACAAATTACTCTAAAATTGTATCGTTGATCATACGGTTATAATAAAAATATATACGTATATATAAGTGCTGGGTGCGGCAAATTAGAAAATGCTGCCTCTGAGAAGGTGCCAATGTTGATGATTTTCTCTTTGGAGAGTTGGTATGCAGTGTGCATTTCTGACGAAAACGTTATTTGAACCAGACGCGTTTTCGATTTAACTACAGTGCTTCCGTTATAATAAAAGGTTCTATTGAATCATTGAAGTGATTGAAAATTTTCTGTCCTCAAAATGGTCGAGTAATTTGGTTCTGGTGTTTGAAGTTTGTTGACTCTATTTGAGTTCGCAACATCAAAATGGACTATAAGCTATTCACTTTCGAGGCACACTATCTGTTCGAAGTAGGATTACTTACAGTTCTTTAACGTTGTATGCATAATGCCATGCTAAATCAAATTAACAATGGACTACCTATAGAATAGGGTTGAAAGCCTGTTATGATGTGTGGATAATACCACAAATGTGCTCATTCAAAGCCTAAAATAGAAGTGTGTATCTTTTAAACAAAATCCGATAAATGTGGACCATACAAGGTGACTTTCATCCGTAGAAGGTGATAGTAGTCGTGGTGGAAATTTCCCTCATATTCAATTAAACCTGACGCTTAGGGGGAGGATTTCAGTGATACAACGTTTTCCGTGAGTGCGTTGTTTGCACATTCCTTCTGCCAGTTGGATGCTAACGTGTTGGAATCTGACCGTTGGATGCTGTGTGATGGGTTCTCGAGCGCCTCACTACCTCACGTCAGTGACACTGGGCATTTTGCAATCAGATCTATTCCTCAGTGGATGCGGAGCGGTCATGGCATTTTTAAGAGAGGTGTAATGCGTAAAACCTGATAGAAAAAAGAATCCTATGCATTCAGCGTTAGTTATTAGAGCCCTAAACAGTAGAATAAGCGCAAAATCGTTAAATCACATGAAAGTTCCTAAGCAGTCTGAATTATGGAAATTCTGACGTCAATAGCCAGTTTTCCACAGCAAGACTGTGCGTTAATACTAAACTGCGTTTATCTGTTATCGGTCGTTTCAAACAATTGAGCTTCCTCGGACTTAAAGAGTTCGGCAAGTAGCATGCAGCACTCTAAATCGAGAAGAATAAATCAACCGTCTCGATTATAAACAGAACTATTTGGTTATCCAACAAGTTCTGTGACCTTTTGCATGCGTGCGTACGTGTTTTTGGTACGGTGTTGTTTAAGAACCGGAAAACTGGAAAAAGAAACGAAAATTACTCGTCTGTGTAGATATCACATATAATTAATCTGATATCATTGTCCTGCCCCTGAGCATTCGTGTTCAGGTTACTGTCTCTACTAACCGTACAAAATGAAACTAAGGCATGAGGGCTAAAAATCTATGTAGATAAACAAAGCTTTGAATGTGGTATACTACTGTTGGTCTGAGAGCATTTCAGAAATACACTGCGGGTGGACGCAACATACATAACCATCAGATAACCAACACAAGCTCAGTTGTTTTGCAAACAAATTTCGTTAGATTAACAATACACTTGATATATTCTAAAACAATGATTTTCCGAGTAAATTCTACAAAGCACAAATAGTAGAATGCGGGAAGCGTTATTCAAGGTCATTTCACTCTCTTCTCAAAGGCTGTTAAGACGATAGTTATAGAAGCCATTCGTAACAGGTAACTTATACAATAAATGTCGGAGCCAGCTAATTCAGTAGCAACAACTCAATAAGGTTTAGGATACAGGCACGATGATGCCACAATAATATCAATGCTGGTTACGGCGCAGAAACTTCGATAAATACGTCTCACAAGTTGTACCATGAAGATTGACGGTCAGAATGAAGAAATTATTAAATCTTACAATGACAAGAATCAAACCGAAAAGACGGACTGATATGTGATTAAAGCAAAAGTAAATGCAAAGTGGATCAAAAAGGAGCTAAACACAAATTAAGTCAAGGTAAGTGACAATTTATCTTTCTACAGCTATAACAAACTTTGTCCGACAAGTTGCCAGAGCCTCGAGAAATTTTGAAAATTGCTGTTATTTTGGATGACACATTGACATATCTGGTGCACTAGACACTTAGAATAAACTCAACACAAAGTCGATGCCATCGTAGTTTTCCGAACAATGCAACAGTAACAAACTTTGCTTGTTGTTTGCGCACGTTAGACATTCATTGCAAGTTCACGAAAGTGTTATTGATCCAAATGTACTGCTTACTCAATTGACCAACAACATGATTTAAAAAATCGTATCTTAGTCTATCACCCGTGGCTTTCGACAACGCGTAGTCAAAGAATCAGTCTTATCAATAGTGTTGGACCAACATTATTCTTTCGCAAATGTAAATCACAGTCATAAATAATAAACCTATTACTTAGTATTCTCACTTTCATTAATACATACTTGGTAGGAATTGTAGTTGAGATAAGCTGAAGACAACCATATTTTGGTAGCATTGTTGATGTAGAGTTTATATTTTCCGTCGATTCCATCTAAAAAGAGGCGCAGAACTTAATATTTATCTTTGCTAGATTTCATCGGCAATATTTTGTTCCACCATGACTGGGCGTTGAACCCCAATTGAAGTTCTTCTGATAAGGATCTGCTGTCCACTTAGCCATCGTCTTTCAGTTGGGTTAGATCAATGTATCAGATCAAAATATCCCAGTGCAATAGCTTGTGAGTTCAGTTTACCCTGTCCGAAAGCCTCAGTGTGAGAAGCAGTAACCGTTGTGCTAGCTGTAGTTAGCAATCTTACGGGTAAAATTCTCCGATCAAGCTGATCCCATAGAATTGGTTAAACTTGTCGAGCAGTGTTTTATAGACTGGTAAGTATTGTTAAGTTCAGAGTACTTTTGAAATTTCCTTTGCTGACAGCTGTTGTTGAGCATATATGTTTACAGCAGGTTCATTCGACGTCCACAGAAGGTAAGAACAGATTTATAAGTGCAAGAAAGTTCCTCCGGAAGGCTGAATATAATCCTGAAGCTTCCTGAACTAGTAAATAGTGGTATATATTATGAAGATTTACATAATGCAGCTTTCGTTTGCTCACAGTCTTCACATACAGGCTTGCCCACCAATCCTTTTTGATAGAAACCATTAAACTAGAACTTTGACCCTGTTAGGTAGCATTGATTGAACATGTGATTATTGGAATCAATTCAACTCCGAATGCCCCGTTTTTTAAATTTTTTAAATTTTAACTGACACTTCACAAACCTCTCAATTAACATGCAGGTTAATGATTTCCAACTGAATGTTAAAAATCCTAAAACAATTCAAGACTTATCAAGCAGCAGTTTTGCGGTGTTATATCCTTAGATAGAACACTGTAGGTTGAAGAAAGAAATCGCATCAGAATGTGAGAGCGATGAGGTCGTCATTCAGTACCTTGGTTCAGAGGCTTTCAAGGAGAAAATTAAAAATGATCGATTATAAGTAGCCATTGTGAAGTACGCTCTTTGAACTCGTTATGTTTACAACAATTTTTGAATGTTTGACGTCAGAAATACCGTAGAGCAATTATTCTGTTAGACCCAAGGTAACGGTTACCCCATTCTAAAACCTGACACTAAAAAGCCTTACATCCTTAGATGTTGAAAAGGGTTGTCGCTGAGCTCGCCTGTTACGTGATTTCAACTCCCCGTCCAGGTATTATTGACGAACTTTACAAGAACTCGAGGCCAGTAGTTCTTACAGAAGGGTGATGGCTGGCAGGATAAGTGGGTAGTTTTTAACTTATATGAACCATGTCTCTGACTGCTTACCTACAATAAAAGACACGCTCAAAACTTCTATTGGATCTTATGATTTCAACTAGAAATTTTAATTTTCGGTTAAAAACCAGACGGTTATTTTCATTTAGTAAGTATGAACTGTATGGTCGTCATTCAAATTTGGCAAGCTTGTCTTGCTTGGTATGGCGTCAGTAACATAATGGCGAATGCGGATTGCTTCCTGGACTAGGTCGACTATTGTCTGAATTCTGAAGTTGGTATGTATAGGCTTTATTGCCCCCTTCAAACAAAAGAGAAAAACGTTTATACTTATTTTTCGGTGAAGTGACTGGTGTAAACCGTATATGTCTTCGAAGCCGTCGTTAAATGTGAGCAGTGCTTATTTCATACAAACTCAATACTGCCTGTAGAACCAAGTCATTGGTTGTACAATTACAGATAGTCTTTTTCTTCCATCACATTCTCGTCTGTACAACAAAAAAGCCAATTTTCCGGCAACAATGTCTTGTTCTGTAAGTTTCAAGCGTATCCCTTCTATAGGCAAACTAAGCGGACTGTGTGACATGCTGGTTGTATATCAACATACCGGACTGTTTTACCCGAAAGTTTAAAACAGAGATAAAAAGCTGCGCATCAAAAACTACTAAGCAATCAATGGAGAAAGATCATCTGGTCAACCAACCGAATGTTTCATCTGGTCTCAGGATTTATTATGAGATGCAAATTTTAGAAATAACAAAGGCCGTACACAGGCTACTGCTTGCACTTTTGATGACGCTCCCCTAATGTACGGAGTATTAATCTACAGCAATAACAAGGCTAACGTATTCATTATTTAGTAATTAAGTCACATCAAAATCAATCGCATCAATGCGGTTGTCACACACCCAAAGGAATATTTTAGTACAATTGTCATTCATGTGAATTCAAACTTATCCACCCTTACAGCGTTTGAACTTCTAAGTCGTATTGTGTTCGACTTAAAAACATATCCACACCATTAAGTTACACAATCATCTTGTAATCAGTCTGATCATGTCTCACAAATATATGTATTGTGCTGTTCTTCTGAGAAGATTTTGGACTTCTTTGTTTAAGCAACCTATTAAAAAATTCTTATGTTCGGAAAATACAAAAAGCAAGATAATAAATTCAGCTTCGGAAACACCAAACTGATTTAATTTCACCAAAGTTTGATGATCAGTATACTGTCGCAAAAATTTCCACGTATGTTGATCACTCCGGAATAAATACGGCTAATTCATTATGCTCTGCAACATCTAAAAAACTTATTTTCAACGTACGAAAAATATCCAGTGTACCGTAAACACGGTTCTTCTTCCACCCAAAAACACACTGGTTTGTTTTATGTTTTGTAACAGACATTGATGACAGGTTGCTGTCAACAGAAGCTCTAACAATTCGTTCATTCACCTGTCAACCACAATGATGAATGTTGGTGTGCACAATGCGATTTTGGTCAGTGATCGATCCGAGTGATTTTCTTCATAAAGCTTCATATATACAAACACAGGGACCATGATATGTATACGCATTCTTAAGTAGGTACACGTATGAATTGTTAAGTAGAAAAAAGTTCGGAACTGTTATAATCGTAAGCTTTTCCCGTTGAATAAGTTATGCGAGAGAATTTGTCTTCTCTGTCCGTTTGAACAAGAAAATAATCGCTAGGTTCGCGGTGTAAATTCAATCGCAAGCATATCACCTGAAATTGAAATTCCACCAGGCAAACGGTTTATCGAGAACAAATGAATAGTTACTTGACAATTTTCAAAGCCACCGTGTTTCTTGTTAACAAAATCAACTCAAGCGTGATGTAACTGTTAAATCACTTGTGCACCGAACGGAGGCTTCTGGTGAGCAATTGGCAAGGTCTCAATAGTGTAGGATGTGATTAAAACAGAATTTACCTTAGTCAATTGGTTTGTAATGATTGCAGCATAGAATCAATTTTGCAGAACCATCTACCATTTTCGTGTAATGTTTTCTTTAAGAATATGTTATATTTTATCAGAAGTTCTGAATAAGGAAAATTACTTGTGGATACACATGTGCTTGAGCCAAGTCCGTGTGTACGAAAAAAGGGATTAGGGTTTCTAAGAAATTTGTGAAAATTTGTGAAAATTAATGATTTGAACGTTCTACTTAAAAATAACAATATGTAAAATAGTTTACCGTCAACACTTAGGTAAATCGCAAAACGCGTAACACAAAGAGTAAGCAAAAACATAACCGTGTAATTCATCAGTTTCTATTAAAACCGGAGCAAGTGAAACTTCAGGGTGAGCAGCTATTTTCTACAGGGTTATAGCTGACGGTTAGAAGCCATCCGTTATCCGATATTGTTGAATCAGTTAAATGTACAACTTTACTTATATGTTGACTGTTTCTAGCAGGTTGAACATGATAAGATGTGAAGTCCATTTACTCAGTTTTGGTCTCATAAATGTGGTGCGCTCTGGCAAACGCGTATTGAAGACGGTATGATACTTGCTGTTAATTACAGGCAAATTTGTAAGATACTGAATGCGGTAAATTCTCTCTCCGTTAATTTGTCAGTAACATCTCATTCAGAAGAAAACTCAGTACCGTTTTCGTTTTCCCACGTATTTCTGCAATAAGGCATAAACGAAATGGCTCTTTTGATGATTGTGTTTGGTAGAATTATCAGAGCGATTCCTTCTAAATAATTTTGACTCAGTAGTTTGTCTTCAACAAGGTTTGTTGAAGAAACTTGTTAAGTTGAGCTACTGATCACATTGTACTGCCTGTTGTTATTTCCGTTAGACTGTCTAAAAACATTGAGATGTTCTCAATCAGTTTTGATCACTTTAATTGTACGGCCTGCTTGTAAACCTTAGAGAATGCAGAATAACGGAATTTGTGCCAATGTCCCACATATTGCAAAATGGCATCCAATTCTACGGGCGTTTACTGCAAGTTAATCCGTTTACATCGATCTTCGCGTGCATACATTTAAAACACACCACCGCATCTGACAGAAATACTTTCAACGGTGAACTCTAAGAAAAGGTGGTTTCCTCTTAACTATGACACAGAAAAGAAAGAAGCGTAATCTGATATTATGACATTGCCATATCGTATCATAAAGTTTGCTCACATCCCTTTTCACAATAGTGCTGAAGAATTACAAGCACAAGATCAGAAAACCATCAATGTCTTCACACTGGTGTACCGTTAACATATTTTCCGACGTATACATATGGCAGTTGCCAAGAAAGTAACTGGTAGTCTGCCTGTTAACATCACCAAGTTCACGGACAAAAGGCACTAGGCAAAAGAAGCTCTACATAGAGTTAAACCCATAAAATTTTTATTATTCAGTGTGTAGTGTAAAGGTCCGGTTAGCTTCAGTCATTGAGGTACACGACAAGAACGGGCAGTCTACTTAGGAGCCAATCTGTCAACGTAGTGATAGAAGAAACCCCCGTTAATGTTGTAATGGACAAGTGGGTATGAGCTCAGTCCTAATCCACTAACAATTAAGAACGTCTTTCCTGAAGAACAATCGAAATGTATTCTCAATAGGCATCATACTAAAAGAGCGCGGTAGGGTCTGGATATAAACCATATATCTCCAGAAATGTTTGGAGGTATGAATAGTTAGCTCTAGATTAGTATTGGACTAACGGTAGCAATCTATAGGAGAAAGAAAAAGAACGCCAACTGGTCTTCAGTTCACTTGGCAGCACTCAAAAACGCACTAATTGAAAAGTGCGTAGAACCTTCTGGTCGGTTAGGTAATACTCAGAAGGGAGGAAGTAAAACGACCTTGAAGAATATAATAACTGTTAAACCATTAGGAAAAGAATAAGTATTCGTTGCGTGCAAGTAGTTGCACGACAGAAGAAAGTGATAATGAGTTCACATCAAGCCTCCTATAAACTTTATACACAGAAGCATGCATAGGGGACAGACAAGCAAGAAAGCACGTTTGCAGCCGAAATCCTAAGAGAAGCCACATGATCGTTGTTTACTTCCACACCGAGGAAGAAGTGTTCAACAATGAAGAGTTATCAGAAAGGTCGGAGACAGTATCCATTCGCTATCAACCCAACGTGACCGGTCCACAAGTGTTAGTTGAAATGAACGGAAAACTTGATCGTTTGCCATCTAGAAAGATCAAATGAGTCTCTCTTCACTACTACATTTTACTTGTTCTTTAAAATATGTAGTCCGAAGCAGGTAATTCAAGTGAAGGGAACGATGTAAATGATGATAAGAAAAGCGTGCAGCAAAAAATAGTTCGTTTAAGCAAGTGATATTGAACCCACCTTTTGCTAAGTTCGCATAGACGTATGAATAGAATAGTCGTTACTAAGAAGTTATGGAGGATTTTGGTTATCATCACTTACGCACCGATCACATGGGTTCATAATTTTTGTATGCTCATGGTTTTTCGGTTAATCCATTTCGAAACGAATAGCTTTTTATTAAAATACCACACGCGCGTGAACACTGCTGAGTATTCACACACAATAGTTCCGACTTGTGAAATATGGGGTTATTGACTCAATGTTCAACACGGTCGCCGTATGAAAGTGTGGCAGGTGCTCTCATCCTTACTGGGGCAAGAATAGGTACCAACGGTAAGTACTCACAAGATTGAACCTCAAATTTAAAGCGTCTTCTAAAAAGAGCTAGCTGAAATACCTGTGAAGATTAAAAAACTAAGATGAATCGTAAGTAATGTTCGGTGTGTGAGAAATATCCTTTTACCAATATATGCTTTGCAGTTTACAGTCTAATTTGTGGTTGTGACAGTACTTTAACTTGAGGTCATGAATGGGCACGTACAAAAGTTTCTACTTCATTTAACGATCTTCTTATCGATCTGTCATATTGTCCGATAACGGCGTTTAGAAGGACCTGAGAAGGAACGGTATGTTTGGGTCTAGCAGTGGTAGTCGCTTTCTCACGAACAGTCTATTAGTTAAATCCTAGTTTTTCTTCTGCTTCCGTGCACATATTCCACTTGATTACTTCTCAATATGTATAAGTTAACTCAACTCAACGCTTCATGGAAGATTAACATGTAATGCACATTTTCTGCCGTGAAATCTGGCCCCAAACACTAGTTTTAGTAATTTCTAATCTTTGAATATAAGTTTGATGCCGTTATATCTAAAGATTGCGAATTATGCTTCGTTCATTTTCTGGTGCTGTCGTTAATCCTGTAGCTCAGGGCGTTAACATTTATTCATTACTATTTCTAGTTTGTTAGTTAAAATACAAATTAACTTGGTCCCGAACATGTTGTTCACATTGAAACAGTCTCCATCATTTGAATTTTCATCCAGAAAAAACAACACTGGGTTTCTTACAAAATTTTTGTGCAAATTGCGATCAGTGATGGTGAAAATATTCATGTTCTCATCCCACTTGATAGTCTTTTTAGGTCAATCAAGTTTGAACAGGCCAGTGTGATTGGTGATACGAAACGTCTTCGTCTAGAAAAACTGAAGCCCTAAAAAGTGATCATCTCACATTAGTTGGCGAACGGTTTAAACAAATTTGATTATAGAAATGTCACCATATTTTCATTCTGCTTTCTCCTGAAACAGCAGAAGGTAATTTTGAAACATAATTGCTCTCCGGTTCCTTATCAGCCTATGTGTATTATGGTGTTCAATGTATGTGTTTCGGAATTCGTGTACTGTCAATGTGACAATATGCGCAGGCATATCAGACGTCGGTAGATATGAGTAATTTGACAAGTTACTTTTGTCTGACATCTCACGAAATGCAATTAATTCAATTTGATGAAAAAATTGATTTATCTAACAGTTTTGATAAATTTGGGGGGGCACTATTGTCAAGAGTTAATTAATTTTCTGTCAACTGTCACAGACTAGCATACTGCACTTAATTTCCAGTTATACAGGAAGCTACTTACGTTACTGTACATTGACTTCTCTGCAGCATTTTTAAGAAGTGAATGAACCTGGGGTTAAATGAAAGTCTAAATTTCAAAAGCTGATGAATTCAGACAAACTATGCGCTTCGTTTGGAATGGTTTGACATTGCACAGATGTCATATCAATGGGATTACAGATTATAAAGTTTGAGAATGGTAAATGTAACTATTCAGGCTCTCAGCAATCTCCAGCCAAGTCTATAAGCTACGCCAAAAAAAGAAGACAGTGTTTCGCTTAGAGGTTTGGTGCAGAACTGTTTCGGGTGGACCATTCGGATGTTCAAAGTACCGCATATTAACGTGAGTTTTGTGAATGCGACAAAGGTAAGTAGGGAAGCAAAAAAGCTGTCTCATTCATGGACATTTCGTTTCTGTTACTCACTATCTCTGGCTACAACAAAATAAGTACAATCAATCATGACACAAATGATTATAAGTACGTACTTGATACGGAAGGTCACAGAAAATAAGCTACAGAGATATGTTTTTGGGCAGTTTATCACAAATATGTTATGAAACTGAAAATTACTTGGAACCACTGAAATTATGCAGACAATTAGATTTGCTTCAAAATCTCATGTTATTCATGAGTTGTTCTTAGGTCAGACACAATACTGAATATGAAATCTGAAACTCCGTAGGACGTAAGAAGATGGTAAGAAGAGAGGTTGTTGAAAGGAGACAACCGTAAGGTGAGATCGATTTTCCAGGCACTCAGGCTAAACTACCAGGGAGAAGACAGATCACTGTCTGTCTGTCTGCACTGAGCTGAGTTTATGTGACGGATGATAGCAGTCAGCAAATTTCCGACAGATCTTTGTCCTTCTGCCAAAGAGCACGATTGATTGGATGGTGTGATACTTGTTGGTGATCTCACCCTAGACAGTGACATAACTATTACGGAATATATTCAATGGTGCACGTTCTCGATAACTGTTATATGGATCTAAACATTTAACGTCCGAAGTTACAAGGCAATCTTATATGACACCTGACCAACCTCAAGATTAACTCACGTTCATCACCGTAGAGGTCATCAACCGCAGGATTTCTTCACTGAGCATGACAACCGTAATGTTATAGGTTTGTCTAGTGTGTCTCGATCAACTGATGTGAATGACCGCTTCGTAGAAATGTATCATAAAATTTGTTCTAATTTGTTCGGCTAATAAACTGTGAAGGACTCATTTGTTAGCTGATCGGATTAACACACAACCACATTTGTAAATGATGGCATGGCATATAAAAAGTGGACATTGCGTGGATCACGTAGCGTAGGATTGATCCTATTGTGCTATGATGAACGTTTAAATGAGTGTTCATTTGCCCCAACGCTCATGGGCGATAGCACCACATCGTCCATGAAACTGCGCCAACTCCAAAACGAAGTGCCTACTTCTGGCCTACTAAATTGCTAAATCTATCCATTTCTGACAGTCAAGATTAAAACATTATTAATCAAACGATAGGTTTGTCATTCTAGTTAAGTTAATGATAGTTGTCAGGCATTAACGTGATTAGATGTGCCTATTTTTCCTCTGATCTCTGCTACTCTCAAATGAATGTCATTCGGTGCTAAAATAGCACGGGACTAGTTCTCATTGACTCTGCTCATTTAACTTAAAATCACTCAGAAACTAAGACGTGTAATATTTTCCCCTTCACAAGTCCGTTCAAGATTCATCGAGATCAACCTACTGTTCACTTTAATCAGATCACAAAACTTCATGACATCTTGGTCTTTTTGACGGCTGAAGAAAATTTATAACGGCATCCTACATGGGTTGCGTTTGTCAGAACGAGTTATGAAGTCTGCCAGGTTTCTTGCATTCTGACGACACGCTCTGAGGTCACTGCATAAAGAAAATCAAGGATTAGCTGGCGATAATGTCATTCTATTTCTTCTGTTGGGAAGCTAAGCTTTGTACAGACTCTTTAGAATGGTTTCTGCATTGCGCTTAGATACGCGGCTCTTCAGAAAAAACCCTTAATGCAATACATATTTTCCGTCTCGTAAAAATAGTTCTACATCGACGAGAGGTATAGCTCTACAGAAAACATGTTTTTCTAATAAAAAAAGCCAAACTTTGATTCCAAGAATAACTGACTACAGTCAGAACTAGATAGACCACTAAAGACTACGCTGTTATTCAGGACTTATGTTTAGCAAGACCTTGAGTGTAGCCGCTAATCGATTTCACTGGGTCGTAAATGTTTTCATCGTTTACGGTTTTTTGTGCATTAGGCAGATTTAAGAAAGGAGACGGTAGTGGAAGTCAACTGTCTTGTGTGTGCTGACTTACTATGAGGTGGACTAGATTATTGTTGATAGCATTTTAAGGATATTCTGAGCTCGTTTATTTCAGTAAGTTCGAATGAAATAAGCTTCATCCTCATCTCTATTCTGAGATCTAAGAATTTTCTGATAGTAATTCATCAATATCATTCAAAAATGTTGCTGATGTACCCGATGTTGATAATAATAGCAACGCCCAAAGAACAACTCTAAAGACACATAGTATTGCTGGAACCAACCATAACATGAAAAAAACCTGTGTTTGTTGAGTACGTCAACGCAGCTAATGCAAGAAGCACACTGTAACTGAGGATCAGTTCTGACGGCTACAAGACCTTGCCTAAAAATGAGTTTAAACCCAACACTTTTCTACAGCGTAGCAGAAAAAACAGAGGTAAGGTTGGCATTTCACAACTGTGAACCCTTACTGGATTCAGTAATGCAACTGTGAAGATTGTGAACAAATTAAGCTGTTGCCTATTAACAAGGATTGTCATTAATGCAGAGGATAACTCATATGAAATATTATTAACATCAGTAGACAAAGAGAAAGAAAACGTCAAGGAATCATTTGTTCACAAATCATTTGGTTTGGACTTCTTTTGCCACTAAATTGCAGAAATATTAACAGTACATTTCAACTGTTTGCTACCAGTTGACAGCCTATTAAATGCCCTTGAAGAAGTCACAGTAATATGTATCTCTAAAAGTGGGTAACAAGAACATCTTGAAAAATTATGGTTTACTAATTTTGACCACACTGGTCTCCAGGATAATGAACTAAGGAGACATAATTTAAACTCTTCAATAGGACACAACACGGCGTTCGTTGTGCTGTTCAGACGTGATAAACCTGCTAGTTACACTTGGACCAGGACTGCCCAATCTCTGGTTTTCTAAATTTGTCAAAAGGCAGGTCACTCTAGTCCGGTGGTTAGGCTGTACAATTACGTTCCCGTTGCACCTCCGTCCCGATGACTAGATGATTACTTAATCAAGCAAAGGATCAACTTCTAGCCATATAAGTAATTATCAGAATGAATCGTAAGTGGCCAACACGGTCAGTGATCACCATGGTTGCCTCATGAAAGCATGGACAACGTTAGAGGTTAACAACATTCTAACCAACACCTACTGTTACTTGTTTACTTTCTCCGTAAAATACTGTATTGTCACATCTCCAGTATTGGTGTAGGACGCCCACAAGCAGCTGTTGGAAGACACAGCAGCATAGAATACGGAAAATTTACATAACTTCTTGAACTGCTTTAATCAGTGGCCAGTGGATAACGACAGATCGTTCGATACCACTAAAGTTAAAATTACGAACAGTCGTCACTAAAATTGTGTACAATGTTAAATTAGCCGTCATTATTTGCTAAAGAAGACCAAGACAACCTCAAGTTGGGCGAGATAAGGTTGCGTACAAATTGAACAGTCATGACCTCAAGCGTACATAAATTACCCTATTTTTCCACAGTACGTGTACGTGAACCTTCTAAATTGGAACTATTACCGAATGCTTCAGCTTCGCGATCCACCTGAACTTAGCACCAAGCATACGCGCTTGTCAGTTTTGTTTCAAATAAGTTCGACATTTACTAAACACTGGTTGCTGGAACAACCACGTGAGTAACAAGAATTTCCTACTCATGCTATTAGGTCCAATATCAATGCAGTGCATCTATTTAAGAGGCAACCATATTTTCTCCCTAAAAACCTCCCCCATGCGAGGACATCCTTAGTCAACCAGGTCCCAGTGTGCTAGTGAGAAATATTTCACGGTCATTCTGAGAAGCTGTGTGTAATGGGGCTTTATTGTAAGTAGAGTATGCCCATAGCAAAACGTAGTTATCAATTTACCTAATCTGAATTGACCAAGAGTTTCTAAACTAACCTGAGTGTTTAATTCGTGGGACATAACTCACATTGAAAACTTCCTGGATACCTCTCTCATCCACCTCTATAGGTCAGTAATCTTTCATATTTGTGAGTAAGTCGTTTCAGTGTGTTTTACACACCTGTGTTTTTCATTTCTGCTCTCGTTTTTTAACGTAAATATACCCTAATTCACCTTGGATGTGTCGATAAACACGTAGTCAGAAATGTCTGAGTAAAATCTCTTTTTTCTGTCCGTACCAAAGAATTTATAAAATTTACTTTTCGGACATGAAGCTTCCTCGCAAAATCATTTAGAGAAAGAAGGTCAATGACTGCTGATTTGCTAGCAAGCCTGTTACGGGAAAACACGTCTGATTTGCCCACAGCATTTCCCGGTCCAGCTGACTGAAAGCATTCAAAGTTGCACACGTCGGAAACTTATAGAATAAAAAATAATCTCGAATATTTTTTAGGGTGTACAGTGTACTGCTTGAAGATACGATCGTTTACTGACGTTATATTGTTCTAACTTTTAATGAGTGATCCAGCCTAATAATGTGTAATGATGGCCACCGTGCTAGGCGTAAACTGGATATCAATATCCAATAGTGATGCGGGTGCTTATTGACCTTTGAGTAGCTCTCAGAGGTGTAATTCCCCAAACATGATGCCCTAAGTGCTTCAATACATTCTTGATCCGATTTCAAGCCGGTAAACATAATGACCGAAATAAGATCTCGAATTCGTAGGGCTGCGATGTTGATGGGACTCAATATTCTCGAAGGTACTGGTCACATATGAATTGTAATTTGCTTCTCCATGACTCATTAGCCTTATCGACTAGGGTTATGCTCGTTTGTCGCAAGGTAATGTTTATGTTATTCTGTCGGAAGAACTTCTGCACACAATTCGAATGCATGTACCTCCTGTCTGTCAGATTTGATTAATGGGAAAAGATGAGCAATTCCTAGAGTGTACACATTGATAACGAGATAAAATTGGCTGTCATTTTAACCACTGATCATCGCCAATAAAATCGCCAGAGCCACCAAAGACAACGTACCGTTAAAGAACAGATGCCAGGATACCAATCTACAGTATTGGGGTAATTCACAACTGTGAGATGAAGGTCCAGCGGGTCAACATTACAGTTTATGTCGTAAAGTGAAAAATACTAAGGTCACCTGACCAAGACCTTCAGTCTGTGCTAATATGGTTTGTGGGTAACATCGTATAACACTGTCGATTTAACGAAATGACGTATCCGGGATAATTATCTTCAAGAACTCCGTCGAGATTTCACAACAAAAGAAGGGCCTTGTTTGACTTAGATCTTCCGTTAGTGCGCCACTTTCCGGCTCCATAAGATGGACGTTTATTTCGGAAAAATTATTAGTGAAGATGAACTAAATCAAAAGCACTAGACTTGAGTTTCGTTCGCCTTAGAGCTCGTCAGTTGTGCATGTCCTTGCCACTGCCGGGACTAGAACTCCGGCCATGCTTTCATGAGGCAACCGCATTGATCACTGACCGTGTTGGCCATTGACGAGCTCTAACAAAAGCAAAACTGGCGTCCAATGGTTCTTTTCGAAAGAGCCCGACTGGAAATTCAATGGAAATGCGACAGCAGCGATCAATTATGGGTGATGTTCAATTTGAAATTAACCAGACCCCCGCTATTTATCAGTAAATCAAAAGCGTTTGAGATTAAGCTTATGTATAATGGCATGCAAATACATTATTTAATATACAGTGACGCAATTCTACATACCTATTCCATTTCACTGGTATGCGAATAGAAATCGGTTGGTTGTCAATTTACTCTATAGTATCAGCTTTTTAACCTCAACAATCAACAGTAACGACGGCCTGTAGTAAAACAAGAACCGGCGCCTACATACATGATGAACCAAGAAAACAGGCGCACTAGCAGTCAACTGTGGTCATGTATTATGGAGATGCGATTAACCAACTTTGTGTTTATTGGGAACATTGGGTGCCTATTGAATGATCGATCGAACTTGGGCCATTCGGCAGGCAAATCATTAATACACACAAACATACAGCATGGGTGTACGCATGACCCTTATGTTTTGTTGGTTCACAGTGCATCACCATCCTCATCATCAACATCATCTCCAGACAGACAAAAATGTATGCTGTGGTTAAGACGGACGGTGTTGTTGCTTCACCTGCTACGCAGGTCATTCAAGCCGCAGACGTTGCGACCAGGCTCTCTTAACGTGTAGTGGTTTACCGACGGCTGTCGATAGACAAAGTGGCATGACTCCTGCTGAGTTTGTACCCAGCTGACAAGGTTATGTACGCGGAATCTTTGGCAGCATTGGAGCTTTACTATTTGGTCGAATGAATGCGTAATTTGGTTGCTAACCTGGACCAGCCGACTGATCCACCAATAGGACTGAACTGTGGTTCCGCATTGAACCATGTTTCATTCAGATGGTTCTCCGTGAACTTAGACGGAAACTGCACTCGATTAAATAGGGGCTTAATACTAGTTGGTTGTTTGAACTGCAGATGAAAACTAGTAAGTTGTATTCGGATGCAAGCCAAAAAATTGGACGTTTGGTGAGTTGGTTGGTCTCCGTGGGCACTGTGACAGGATATTTTCTTCGCTGTTTGTCGATCAGTGTTATGTAAATCACAGTTTGCAGACACCTAAAAATGTTAACAACTCACTCATCAACACAACATTTACTATAGCGTGAACTCTTTTTTGTATCACATCACTACAAGCAGATAACGATCCAGATGGTCAGGAGAAGTCAATAATTCTGAGGTAATATCATACACATGTGCAATTGTTTTTGAACAATTTCCATCCCGGGTCGTAATTTGCACTCCGGCTCTCGAACCTGAGATGCAGGCGTGCAAAACCAGTAACCTCATAATCAATTTGAACAACCAAAGTATCCCAATCCTCAGCCGCAACCTCGCGTGAATACTGTTCGGCATGGTTAATCATTTTGAAGTGAGAAACACAGAGTCGCCCTATTCACTCCAGTCAATAACACAGTGATCAAAACATCTTTTTTAAATTGAAGCTACTGGCTTCATTGAATCAGCTGAACGAAGTTGAACTTAGTTGTTTGGGTTTGAGGAGTTGGATTCATACCAGCCAAAATCAGCCCGAATTTATTTTCTACCATCGCATTTAGGTAAGCCATTCGACTCCCTAATTTAGAGGTGGAGTACTGATTCTACAAATTCTCAGTTCAATGAACTTAGTAACTTCTATCTGGTTACAACCTGCCTGGAGTAAAGGACTGCCTCAAGTTGTGACTCTGATATGATAATTTGCTGTGCTGAACATGATGGGACTGCTCAATTAAGTGGACGAAATTCCGTGAACAAGATGATATGGCAAGCTAAACCAATTTGATGTGATAATATTGCTTTGTTCATTGTCACATCTGTTCACTGTTGAACCTGGTGGGGTGTTGTACTGGAACTCATTTACCCAAACGACCGATAGTGCGGCTAACGCTAGTAGTTTCAACGAAGTAGACGAACAAGAGTTAAAGGATAAACACTTCATCTAAACTGTATAACCAGAAGTTAATGATTACACTATGACTGTTTGGCTTGCTTGATAGACATTCAGGGAAAAGGTACACACCGTGTGAAAGTTTCTTTTCGTTCTATGTAACGGAACAAACATAAACGTGAAAACAAAGGATGAATGATAACGGTATGGTATGAAAGTGCATCACTAGTACCTTCGGTCATAAACCAGAACGGTTATGGAATGAACATTTCGCATGCAGGTCCCATTAGCTGTTCTATAGTTATTCACCTTAATTGCACTGTCAACCTTGCAGTTGTGTCCACAGTATGAACGCCATTCGACCGACATAATGAGTGGCCGGGCTGTTGCCGGTGTGCACACAGACATACCACGGGACGGTTCGACTACGCTGGCTGATAAATTGACGACTACGAATAAGTTAGCACACTAGTCACCACCCTGTGTAGCCGATTGTGTCAAGTCTCGGAACAGGTGTTTGACATCGCACAGGAGACCATGGTGAAAGGTGCGTACTATCGTCTCCGTAAGTTTATCTAACGGACCGGAAGGTTCATACTGATATGCTGCTAACATGGCATACAAGTTATACGAGAAATATGCATGTAGGTATGTTCACGGAAAAATGAAAGATTCTGTAAGTTTCCAAAGATCTACCACTAATAGAAGCCCACATTTTCTTTTCCCTCAATATAGAGGACGATTCAAAAGAACGCTCAATATGTTTGCCTACAATCGAAAAACTGTGTGGTTGACAAACGTCGCAGAAACCGTTGTCAATACTGTCGCTTCCAAAAGTGTCTGAAAGTCGGGATGGTGAAAGAAGGTACGTTGTTTAAAAAGCACCCGTATCCTTCATACCATGTTTCAGACAATGTTTCTCTATAGTATTTTCTGCTGAAGTATAAAACTTAGCAAGTTCTCTATAGTGTCTGTTTGTATGTGTGAAAAGCTTAAATAAGTGTAATTATGACATTAAGAATGTTTTGTTGACAAAGTATTGCTAAATTACGAGAAACCCGAGTAAAGATCAGACACCCCAGCATGGAACCTATTCAACGGGAACAACAAAAGATCCACCGCGACTTTATTAAACGATTGAACACCCTTCAAGACCTTGCAAGCACCAAACACTTTTGCTGCTGGCATTGACTATTGTTCTCACGGGGAACGCGTTAAACAACTTGTTTGTTTCAACCTTGACATCTTTGCCTATAGTTGTTTTTGATCGAAAGATTTAGTTTTATCTCGAATCGTGGTGAATCGCCTTTAGTGGAACTTTACCTTGATGACTGAAAGTAGTTTTAACTCCGATAAGCCTATGGAAATAATTACAACATATGTTACGGTCGTGTGACAAGAAAAACAAGGTGTAGGAACACTTTTTGATCTTGCTGAACTATGCACAAATGTTTCGATAATGAGCAAAAATCGACATGACTCATATTTTTACAAATATACAAATGTTGCAGATGACATTGGACCGGTTTCTTTATGAGGGAGAAAAATCCTTAATAAATGTTATTTGGTTACCTGAGTGATCTCTGAATTACTAACATAGGCGAATGGGTATATGGTTCCTGGCGATGTAATGATTGTTTTGTATTTTTATTGCAACAGTGGATCTACAATCGCCGTGACAAAATCACTGTTTACTTTAATACACATCGAAGGCAAGACAAAGCCATTTTATAGTCTGGTGTTCCTTCTACAAGGAAGGCAATCGGAATCTTTGGATTTGCCTCTTATTGATAGGAGATGATGTAAATCCACAGGAAAAATTCAAACGGGGTCATTGTACAGCACGGAATATGTATAATCGGAAGTGTGAATATATAAAATTTGCAATTTGTACAGAAAATGTTCAGGTCGTACACGGAGAAAGTAATTCGCCTCATGCTGCCTCTAAAAGAACAATGAGGACTGATCACTGTTGTCATCAGCAGTATGTACCTCAAAATATTTTCTTTGAGAATGTGCGCACGGTTATTAAAAAGCCATTGGTATCGTGTATCTGTGCCACATGTCAATATAGAAATTTTCAACTTGAAATAGTTGCAATCGAGTTCACCTATTCACCCTCAAGCCCGACTGTAAAAAGCTGTACGAATATCACGTGACATTCTTTCAAAGTTTGAAACGTGAGGAAGATCAACTTTAGTTAGGTGAATAAGTGACCAATTCGTTGGGAAATGCCACATCCAGTATTCTTCATTATCGAAGTATATCCAATCTCATTTATGAAGACGTTCACTTGCAAATTTGACCGCTCATCCTTGGATGACACCTTGAATTCCTCACTTGTGTATAAAAACTGGTCAGGCTCATACACATATTTGTTTCATGATATGTTCAGGCGTTCCTGATTTGACTTAAATTCGGACAGTGAATTACCCAATTCAGTAACTGCATGTTTTGTATCAATAGCTATAATCTTGGCAGGCAGATAGACGCATTGTCACCATTTGACTGATTATCAACTGAAGTGATTTAGTTGCTAGTTAAGATATGCCGTGTTAATAACCGTGGCTGGTGTTCAACAATACGTTGATTGATCACTAATTCTAGTTCACCTAAGAATAGTATAACGTGTCATTTTGTAAACCAGAACGAGGAAAACTAGTGGTGATCCTCTACACGGAGTAGTTAGCAAATATACTACAATTAAACGAAATCGTTCGGCATCAGTATCCAGTCACTGTATTCGTTGTAATTCAGAGTGTTATTAAAACCGCCAGAAGAAAAATGAGGAAATTTAACTTCAACTCAAAAGGAAGACATATGGTGTCATCTGACTGAAAAACGAATGCGTCGTTGATGAAATGGTCTAGATTTATCAGTATAGACATCGATTAAATGGAACCATTACTTCAGAGTGACTCTTGTTTGAAATGTTAGATGGTGAAGAAAGCGCTATATTTGGGCACAATTAAGGTGCGATGGAGAATGAGTGTAGGATCACAGTTGTCGGACTCACGAACAGGATGAAGTGAAATTCATTGGAGATGTAAACTTCACCCCTGACAGGTGATGTAATTTGAGCTGCTACAGACGTGATTTTCAGTAACCAAATTCACTGCAGCGACACTCTAAGAGCTTGGGGTGCAACTTTTACAGAAAAGAACAGTAAATTAACGACGTTAAGTGAAAGCCAAACAGTGAATTTCTGTTATAATAATAGGGTAATGCCACGCTGCAGTTAGATCATCAGGTGGAGGACAGAAATTATCAATTCGCCAGTGCATCTTTACACACCACCAACCCGACAAGATCATAGCTATTAATACAAAACATTTCCTTACTGAATTACGCCGTTCAATGCCCGAATTTAAGTCAAATCAGGAACGCCTGAACATATCATGAAACAAAAATATGTATTAGCCTGACCAGTTTTTATACACAAGTGAGGAATTCAAGGTGTCATCCAAGGATGAGCGGTCAAATTTGCAAGTGAACGTCTTCATAAATGAGATTGGATATACTTCGATAATGAAGAATACTGGATGTGGCATTTCCCAACGAATTGGTCACTTATTCACCTAATTAAAGTTGGTCTTCCTCACGTTTCAAACTTTGAAGAAATGTCACGTGATATTCGTACAGCTTTTTACAGTCGGGCTTGAGGGTGAATAGGTGAACTCGATTGCAACTATTTCAAGTTGAAAAATTCTATATTGACATGTGGCATAGGTGTGTTAATTTGACTGTTTTTGTTGAAATGTTGTGCCTATAGTATACAGTTGTGCATTGTTTCTCGTGATTACATTAAGAATGCTGTGTCCAAGAACCTAGGTTGCCTCTTTGATGTGATCAACTACCGATTCTTGCTTACAGGGCATCTGGAAACGTGTCGGATCTAGAGTAAGTAACGTAGACGACATATCCACGGGAGTATAAGACCCAGCCTGGAGATCATGATTTTGAAAAGAAATACGTATGCTTTTTTCGGCTTACTGTTAATCAGTCATATGTTACCTTCCGGGAAGTTTCCATTTTAGCATAAAAATTAACAAAGCATGTAGGCAGCTTGTTTTACGGGAAACCTTATTACCAAACATCTTAAATATAAGAAGTTTTATAAACTTGGAAGACAAACGAAGATATCTTGAAAACAGTTCATTTCTTATGGAAACTCATTTCTGTTGTCCATTACATTGATCTAGGGTTGTTGATCACAAAGGAAGTGAAATTGGTAAGTTAAAACTAGCAAACTAACTGAAACTGATATATCTTATCACCAATCTATCGGCGTATGTTTCAGCAAACTGATGATTGTTTTGAACACTGCACTTAAATGTAAAAGTGCGCGACCGTAAATGTGAACTTCAGTGATTACTAGTAATACAGTAGAGGAAGAGTAAGTTTCAGACTGTCCTCGAGACTTAATGCAACCAGTTTGTCGTCCTTACTAACTGATAGCATGAATTAGGTTGCGAAATTCGAAATCCTGTATTCGAAGAGAAATATCGGCCAATAATACTTGAAAGATTGCTTAAGCTTATGTCATAAGGTAATACGCAGTTTTTACTGATCTATAGATATCCCAGCCTGTAAATCATACAACCGACGGTGTTAAAGTTACTCCTTTGTACTGTATTATTCACTCATCGCCTTTAACTGGTGGTCGTTAGTCATAGTCATCAATTTTTGGTTTGTAACACATTTTATTGCTTTTAAGACAACTTTGGCCACTGAGTACATAAATAGCCCTTTGAGACTCGTAGAGACTTGTAGCCGAACCTAAACTTAGCTTGTGTTTTGACGCTTGCATTGTTCTTAATTTCATCCGATTTTGATCATCGCTGATCAGAGTTAGCTGAGAATAATCAAACGTAGATATGTTCAGATCTCGTCTGGAACGTATCTACGTACCACATTAGGCGGACACTTTGAATGGTTAATCCACAACGCACGTGGACACCTAATTCTTGTGAATCTATTGCATATCATTTGGCAATGTGATATCCAAATAATAAAATATGATGACCGCTGGATAAAAACAGTGGGTGTAATAGAAATCTGTGCAGTCATTTGATGAGACACAATTGTTACGATCATACAACTATGCTACTTCAGATAGTTTATAGCTAGACAACAAAGTAACGAGGATCTTCCTTTTGATCACGAAACAAAGAAAAAAATAAGAATCGCATATTATCTCATCAAGTGCACAGAAGCCTCGTGTTCAATAGTCAAACAGATGATCATGAGAACAGCATGTCATTTAATCCCATAACTTATGACGTAATATGGGTATTCTTTCGTAGAGTTACAGTACGATTTAAAAGATGAGTATTCAGTCAAGAACCTTATCCAAGTGCCCGGAACTCATATTCGTTCAACATAAACGGTCATCGCTGTAATTGCCATTAAGCTGAAACAAAATGGGTTAGTCCGACAAGTGTCAAAATAAGTTAGCATACATTTAAGAAGCAATAACGTTTTGCAGCGGAAATCGGACGTTCACGACAAGTTGATCATGAACTTCATCTGTCTATGGACCGTCCTTCATTACACGTTGCTTATATCGTCCCTGGAAGCTCAACAAAATAGTATTGCTGCTGAACAATGATGTGAACAAACGTTGCACAAACCCAAGAGGTTTGACCGCACTCCAAGTTAGAAACAAATCGACCGTCTAGGACTGCTTCATAAGACGCTATGAGATATTGCGATATATCGAAGTCAGTAGCGTGTATATGGTGTGGGTACCATTTTTAACCACTCAAGATTACTGGGAGATTCGCTCACATTTAATGGAAGCATTTGGACAGAACTTTAGCGTGCTCATTTTTAGAAAAACGTTGAACTCGAGTATCGTACTTCGCAGAACCCACTAGTAGAGCATATCATTGTTGTGACCGAAATTCCCATTACATTTTACTTCCGGGTGGAGAAATCTTGTTGATAATCATCTTCGGCGTAACGTAAGCGACAGTGAAATAAAGCTACTCTTTTCGAGAGAGGCCGACTAAAGCATCTAGCAACATGTGGACACTTCCATCAACTATGGGTAAAGTTTAGTTTATATCCTTCTTATAAGTTTATAAAACCCACCTTCTTTTTATAGTCATTTTACTTTTATCTCCAGAAATAAAAGCAATTTTGTTCACAATACCTATAGGTATGCAATGCTGTCTGATTTTGAAATGTTTACTTCCTTATAAATTTGAACCTCCTCTTGCCAGAGTTTCCACTGAATGCACACTATACCGTCACTGAACGATTACACATATTATATATAGAAAATTTCTGTCTCTGGCAAGTATTTACATTTTAGGCTGATTATATTTTCAGCGTCAAACAGGGCACACTAAACTCTTCGGGTAGAGTGAGACAAACGTTCTCCCCGGGGTGTGTGTAAGGAGTGGTGCAATGTAATCCTTCTCATTGTGGTATGGCTGCCCAGTTATGATCGAAGAATTTGGCAAAACTGTATCTGATTTCCAGGTCAGATGAAGTTTGTTTAAAAATGCAATTTAGAGGCAAACCACTGGAATTTGCCGTTGCAATTCAAATAAGCGTTTGGGAATCAAAGGACACTGAACGGTTAAACCTAGGTATATGGTGACACATTTATTAAAATCTAGTTGGTGTGTACACAAAAAATAGATAGACTTTTCATATAGATTAAACATCACCCACAATTGATCGCAGCTGTCGTATTCCCATAGACTTTCCAGTCGGCCCCTTTCGAAAAGAAGCACTAGACTTGAGTTTTGCTCTCATTAGACCTCGTCAGTAGTGCATATCATCGCCACTGCCGGGACTTGAACCACGAACATTCTGTTCATGAGGCAACCGTGTTTACCACTGCGCCATTGACCTCACGTTAGGCACGACCGAATTATCATATGAGAACGCTCATCCACTTTCGCTTGTGAGCAATGGTCAGGTTGCCCGATCGCCTCGAGAGGAGACACAGTT
>JTDE01000809.1:100584-125827 GCA_014338405.1 Paragonimus skrjabini miyazakii
TGATGAGTAGTGGGGGATTTTGATTTTCATATAGATTGAACATCACCCACGCGACAGCTTCGATCAATTGTGGGTGATGTTCAATCTATATGAAAATCAAAATCCCCTACCACTCATCAAAAAGACTTTTATTAGATTTGCAGGAAATGAAGTACGTCTGATATGGCGGCTGACAACTTTTTCCTACTTGCGTACTGATGTTATAGTCGCAATTTTAAACAAAGCAGACAGAACTTCTGCAATAGAGGCCAGAGAAATAAGGGACAACACAAGTTACTTAACAAAACCGGCGAGTTTTATATTCATATACTGGAAACATAAAACATATTCAGTAAGGTGTTTGCCACAGGTTTATCAGCAAAATATTCCAAAACATTCCACTACATGACACCGTTCTACAAATTTTACACGCGGTTACAACAAAGGTCGAGTGTATTAAAATGTGAAAATAAAATCGTGGAACTGCCGGCATGGTCAGAGTAAAAGTGAGCGGTTTTCACTAAAGTAAGTTGAACATAAAGTGAGACGACACAGTTCCTATGACTAAACTTGATGTGTTGAAACTTCCGAATTAAAGCGGGTTAATACCTCACGAAACAAAATACACCTCTAAAACTGAGTTTTCACTCATATTTCCTTCTGAAGCCTACAATCAAAAGTCAGTAGAGGCCGGTTCACAAGAAAAACTAAATCACAGAAATTGACCAAACATGCAATTTTCAAAAAAGTATGACTTGGGGATTATTATTCACGCGCTGAAGTGAAACGAAAATATAACAACAGTGCGAGTCATATACAGAGAAAGAAACAAACAAGCAGTGTGTGGTTGTATGCAAGAACTGCTGGATGGAAAAACAGAAATGATCGTAAAACAGTTTCTGAATCTGCAGATCAAATGATTTCTAAGTAGGCTAATATTTATGGAAACAAGTTAAAGACTGAATGTCAGACAGGGAACATGGTTATAGAAGTGGGCAGTTAAAACAAGACAAGAAACAACTGGAGTTATCAACTTGAGTTCAACGTGCTGAGAATTCTGCCCCATCACGCCAATGTGGAGTAGCCAGTAGGGCTTTATTCACTAGAATTGCTTCTACTTTATGCCAAGTCACACTAATTCTATTGTGATGGTCGAGCTGGTAAATCAATTATCACTAGGTGCCAGTGCTTCTGATTCGCTGGCCGTTGAGTCTATCACTGATTCGGAATCTGAGGGTAGACATTCACTATGTTTGATAAGTAACCTGTTAAAAACGACCGGTATCAACACCCTCAATTACCAAATGTCGTTAACTTATCAGAAAAGTGCTCTGTGATCACACGGTTACATTAATCTGTAACATGTGCTCTACAAGCGCTAATGTTTTGAAATTGTACGAAGTGGTTCTAACATGGCTGAGACAGTGTATCTAGCAGAGTGATGTGGCAGATCAAAGAAAATGACATGGTCTTACATCACTTCAACCCCTCAAGGTGGTGTGCGTTAAAATAAGATGACTTTTAACTGTCTCGAACAAACTGATTAGGAGATGGCTGGATAGATGATGGTGTCTTGAACTTAGCAAAACACCGAGATCAAATGTCAATGGTTTGTCGCTTCTGGCCACATATCATGCGACAGTCACGTGCTCTGAACTGTAAACAGGGTAGTGCTTCAAATAATTTCCAACTGAAGACGAACATCGTCCATCCAATGACAATAAGAAATACTTTTCACATATCAAAACTAAAACGAATAAAGAAACTTTAAAATAGAAGGCTTGTGCGGCGAGTTACCATGTTTACTGTCTCCACATATCCAACTTGTGTATTACCAATTGTTTACTGCATAAAGCAAAAGTAAAATAAAATTTTGCAAGCACAGGACTGGCGTCTGAATAGAACCAACGTACCTCTCATTTACTCTTAATGTTGAACAGTTCTGGACTTCCTCAGCACTGGTCATGAAATACATCAATGGAGATGGAGTTTGAAACGGTTGCATTACGTTGCTCTGTTAGAAAGACTGAATTATAGAAATAGGTGTCAGTTTTTTGGCTCGAAGCGATCTAGCTCATGGTTATCGACTTGAAGAATATCAGTCGTGATCCCCGCACGAGACCATCGCTGGAATTAAGGTCACCAGGCGTGAAAAGCGTGGTTTGGACTTGGCATAGATCGGTGCTTGTCCTATATGATATCCACCCATTACACCAATGTTTGTCGATGTGCTGATAAATCAGAGTTGACCAACGGAGGCGTGTTCATCTCTCCAATACTCCAAATGAAGATGAGAAAAAACATTTAAACAACCAAGGTGAGCAATCGTGTTAACCTTCCAGCCATGAGAGTTGTTGATGATCCAGATCACGCATTACTTGTCAACCTTCATTTGGAAACGAATGAAAAATATTCAACTCACCCAAAGGACCTCAAGTTTTCTGATGGGACATTTGCAAACAAATTTAATTATTAATTCTTCAGCAGTTGAATATAGGTTCAATAACTAGATGATCTAATAAACTCACGTGTTTCGCACCTTTATTTTTTTCAATATCGTATCACTGTGATGGTAGATGTAGACGACAATGAGTGTTGATTCCATTTTCATACAAATACATTCATCTCAATCCATTTATTCCGCACAAAAATGTGAACATCATCACATAATGACAAATACCGGCAGATGCTTACACGTATTGTGAACTGAAACTGGAAAACCGAACGTTAGTTTCAGTTATCTTCATCACTTGTTAAAGTGCTAGATGCGATAAGTTGTCAGTATATAGAATACCACTAAGATTGGTAAGTATTATCAAATATAAAGCCTTAAGTAAGTTGGAAACAGGTGACTGTCAGTCAACATATACAAGACTTACTTGCTCAATCGATTGTTTTTACTGCATCTTTTTAACTGATAGGTTTACCTGATACCGTTTAGTATCAGAAAATCATTACAGGGAGATGTATAAGCATACTCACCATGGTTGAAAAGACTGAAGTTCGATAGTGCTTTGCACTGAACCACGTCACGCTCGGTCATGTTTATTAAAGGAATAAATTTTGCGTCTTAATTCGTTAAAATTAACAGAACTTACCAGATCGCTAGAGTCGATTTATCTTGTATCGATTAATTTGAGTACAGCCTTGACTAAAATTGTCAAAAGGGAAATTTTGGTAGGAACCGATTGTATGAGGAAGTAGTATTTGACGAAACATGTTTCCTCTCACTGAACAGCCCAAGTATCCTTCCTGGGTGCGCTGGTGCTTCTAGTTTCATCACTTGTAATGCACTTATATATGTGCACTCAACATTAGTGATCTGATTAATCATGACTCGTCATTCAAATATTACAAAATATGTTCCTATTGTCTTGCTGGAATGGACGACATAGGCCGTCTCAGAGAGATATGTGAAATCATTGGCTTTCGTCGATCTAACAGCTTAGCGTGCGTTTCTTCCATCCCGTTTGGTTTTCATACTAGTATAACCTTCCCCACCAATCGAACCTACGACTGTTTCATGGTGAAGATTTGATATGTTCATTGCTTCTCACGTTACACCTCAATAGGTACTCACGACTATTTCCGAGAAAGTGTGTCCTAGTTTAATGTAGTTTAAGCCATTGTGTAGCTCTTCTAATCTGTATTCTGGAGTTATATCGTCTCACATACCTGTTGTTGTTCAGTGGAGTGAATCGAAAATATGCTGTTTTCCGATTGTAACTGCCTTGCTTAGTCAAGCCTTGTTCAGAATGAAATCCAGTTTTTAAGCATGTATTCCTTTTAATCCGATGGAATATATTAATAGCCTACTAACTAGTTTGAGTTCAACCCCATGTGAAATTTGTTTGTAATAGAAATGCCGGTGACTATACATGTCCTTCGGCAAGAATATATACTTTCCCTCCGTTCTAACACTACGTACAGTGATTATTTTCCCACCAAAGGTGCTTCCAAAAAATTGATCGTTAACTGAAATTGTCACCAAAATTGATAAATTCATGTCAACGATACACAAATAATCAGGGGTCGAAAATGGTATTGAACATTAAAGATTACAGCCCGTTGTGCAAAATTAGAATATACTTGGCGTTTCACATAGTGAGTTCTGATACCTACAAAATCTGCATAAATGAAGGATGGCTAGTATGATTCAATCGACAAGCTTTGTGCAACGTTAACATCCTGTACAACTTATCGTACGCGTTGTGTGTGTCAGTTGTAAGAACTAACACTGAAACCTTAAATGTGCTCCACTGAATTGAAAGACTATTTCGTACACAAATTTGAACTGATCACAATGTAAATGTCTGTTCATCAGCCTGATCTGGACACAATATTTGTAATTTTTATGATTCGTCTAAAGAAGCAAAGTATTCGACTCGTCATAACAAAGCTTTACAGACTTGTTCAAAGTTTGATTAATGGATTTGCTTGTTTGTTTCAGTAGTTGTTTAAGCTGTGCACTTTTGCTGAAACTCCTATTGCGATCCGTCTACTTCTTACAGATGGGCTTCCTTAGCATATTCGTCCGAGCATGTTTATCCCAAGTGTGGTTATTTTGCTTCTATCTAGTTTGTGGACATGCGTTGACTTACGACTTTGAACAACATTCAACCTACCATTTGGCAAATTTGCATTTACAGATGTTTGACATCCGACTTTTGATTTATGTCAAGCTTTTCCACATTGTTTATGCATATCCGACCAGGCTATCTATTCAAGCGCTACCTAGCAACTCGGTTTGTAACCAGAAGAATGAAAAATGTACATTTTCAAATAGTTCTTTAAATCCTATCCATAGAAATTATATGGAATATATAATACCGAATAAGCCTTCTGGTCGTTCACTTTTCTAATGTCTGCAGATATCACGAAAACTTAGCAGGATATGGTGGAATGTTTACTATGCGGCCTATTTTATCTTGGGCATGCTTGTGCAGTGAATTACAGGTTTACCAGGTTTGTTTCGTTTCGGGGTAGACTCGTTTTGATATTTGGTTACGATCAACCGTTGCAGTTTCGGTAAACAAGTACAATGAGATGTTTATCAGTTTGAATACACTGCTGGCGATTTTGTTTGTTAACATACTTTTTTGTATTGTCAAATTTTTAGTGTTCAGATAGTTTTCTTGGCTGACAATATTTGTAGAAAAAACAAAAGAATCCAGTTTAGACCTGTGGGAGACAGTTGGGTCTTCTTATCATAGATTAATTTTTCTGATTACTTTCTTAGTTTACAACCAATGTTCTCTCATTAACATTAGTTATCTAACAGACACACATGAAACATGAGCACACACACACTGAGTTCACTTTGCATCATGTGCTGGCTAATTGAAGCACGCAATCCAAATGCAATACATTAACGCATTCGTATGAAGTGCAGCACATATGGAAATACACCCTTTTACTTAATAGACGTGACTACCTCTGTAAACTTACGATACCTATTAAACAGAACTTAGGGCAAGTCAGGTAAACTGATTGTGATGGTCGGAGTACATACTGAGCTCATGACTACCAGTTACAACCAAAAGAAATGATTAAAACCCTTTGGCCATTGGCTATGGACACTGAACACAGTATGACCAACGTGATTATGACCTAAAAGGAGTGGTTTTCTGATTGGAAGATGATAACCGTGAACTGTTAGTTCGTGGAACAAGAACAGAAATATCTTGAATTCGACTTCAGATTTTTGACTGATCCATCGAAGTTAATGTTTACAATGTTTTAGGGTCGCCATTGTTTTGCGTGACTGAAAAATTCCGAGTCGATGGACATCAGGTAGTGATAAAGGTGTAGCTTCTGATTCTTCACTCTGGGCAATCAGGTGTATGTGTACTGCTCGTTAATTAGAGTTCGGTGTGGTGGCTTGACCTTGCCCATTTTAAGATCAACTCAGTTGTGTTTACGCTCGGCTACAAGTTACGTTGACGGGAATTAGCTTCTTGACCACAATCGCGGTATTCATTTGTCAGAAAAATGAATCCAGTCCATTGTTTCTTTTCAAAGAAGTTTGAGACTATTTAGCTATGAGACACAATAAACTCGTGCATATTCCACATTTCGGAGTGAGTCAACTATGACTGATGAATTCATACGGGACTACTGACTTAATATATCGTTATATTTTCAGACAATAAGATTAGTTGATTGTAGCGAGGGCAATTAAACCAACATTTATTGACTAAGTAGTCTGCCTTAAAAATATGGAGTACACGACTGTTACAAATGATCATGAGCTAATCCACCGGGTACTTATGATTGGATGCTAAGTACTGGTCAACATGCAGAATTAGTACAAGCTTCTCCTTTTCAACTTTTTACTGCAGAAGGAGCAAAAAATGTGTGTACGCTTCTGGAGTTGCCAAGGCAATGCCCGGTTAAATTTGTCGTCTTTTTCATTACATTTCAACGGTGAAAGAAAAACTTCCTACTGCGTGTGTGATCTGTTATATAACTCGCTTTATGGTCAATACAATATTGAGACAAAAAATTGACATTTGTTTGGGAAACTTCGTTTTCAAGTTGTCACGCTATTGGTGGCTAACGGACCTTAAAGATATAGCAACACCAAATAAACGGACTAAATGCGGAACGTCAAAAATTCATAGTCAGACTGGATAGTATAGATGAATATCTTCTGCGTACACAATATTATCAATGATTTCTTCAATATTCCTTCAATATTAACCAGCAATTCAGTGGTCAGTTTGCACCACAAACCGAAGATTTGATTTAGCCAGTATCCTGACCTGTTGTCAGGATGTATTTTACAGTCGGTAACCATGGATATTTTTTCATTTTTTTTCTCCACTTTATTCATATGTTGCTTGTAAATTGTTCACTGTCAACTAACTAGCTACACACGTCAAATAGTGTTACTTTACACGATGATCGAAAGAAATGTCAATAAAAGCCTGCATGATGAGTTTGACCTATCCAAGTTTTTATGAAATAAACTGTGGTTCTTATAAATACGGCAGAATAATTATAACATTCTTCAACTTGTCTTTGCAACTTTGCTTCCAGATTTGCAGACTTTCCTTTTTGTATGCAAGCTGGAAGCGATAAAATTTAGTCAACCATTCTCTGAGTATTGATAGGTTAACTATAACATCGTTGAGTTGATACTGATAGAACCAAACCACTTCGGAGTGCAGTATTGTGGACTGGATAGCTGATTGCAATTTCTCTGATCCGTTTTAGCAACCAAGTATATTGATTAAGCATGTTAACCAAGACAAGCGTAAGGTGAGTTTGGTCAAATACTGACACTCCTGCTATTGTGCATCGTCCATCTATGCCAGTTAACTGTCGATAACAGTAGCCGTCCCAAGGACACTCAATACGTTAAGTATGAGGAATAGGTTTTATTGAACTTTTCGTAGCAAATGCAACTGTAAAATATTGAGCAGTCTTATTGTTTACCGATAACGCATATACCGGATGTTTTTATTGTACAAACAGACCAAACTACGTAGCTGAGTAAACGTCATCCTACTCGACGCCGGTAACCTGTTTTACTGTACTGATGAGAACTGTTGAAAATGTCAGATATTTTTTAAAAAGTTTTGCTAAAAAGCATACCGTAAGTCACAAACAAAATCACAGGAGATTATGCAAGATATTAGACACCATAGTTTACACCAAAGCCAGTGTTAGAATGAACTGTATAATCAAGAATGACAGTTGACAAAAAGAAGAATCAGTGCGATATCTGTCCTAGGATGAATATTCAAATAATGAGGAACAATAACATCAAGCTGCTGTGTTTAGCGATGAATGTTAATGAGTTCGGTTCAAGATCAGGGGGAATCACATCAAAATGATAGATCTATTGACGCCTTATTTACAAGCTAATATGCAACATATACTGTAGACCTGTTCCACCTGCTGGCTGTAGATTACACCAAAATCCCTCATGATATCATCAACAGCAAGACATCAGTAATTACTTTTATAGCTTAACTGTAAAAGGTGACTAAAAGAAGATGTAAACGCCCAGTCTTGAATATAAAAACATTTTAAGCCAAAAACTGGTTTTTACACAGAGCGAGAAGTACGTATTCATCATTTAGGCAACCAAACCTTCGAATGATGCAACATTTATAAACATTGATTCATTCATATTATCCACCTCTACACAAAATATTCAACTTTAGTAAATGTCGAGTTAAACACCGAATGACTACAGACGAACTTACAGTCATAACGGAACTTGGATGAATATATTGATGTACGCGTGAAACGATAAAAAATTTAAGTAAGCAGAATCTGTCGGAATTCTTGGTGAACGCTCAATCGTTCACAAAACCAAATGTAAGAACATACGGGTTGAAAACGATTCTAGGTGTTAAACATAAAAAGTGAATGTTCTCACCTTTAGTAACATATTATGAACATCAGTAGATCCCGTAATGCTTTGGCTCTTCGTGACCCTTACACGTTCAGCATATTACTTTCTAGAGAGAACCACATTTCGACATTTGGTTTGAAACACCTAAAAACACGCTGTAATTGGAGATAAACTTTGACTGAGAAAATAGGATGACTATTCATCTGGTGTACTGAGCGATAAAGAGCATGCATCTAACCATCAATTCACCAAAGTGAGACAAATCTGCAGTGCAACTCAGGATGATGTCTTAAAATACAGAATCACGAATTCCACCTTATATACATGCCTTCTTGGGAACTGTTCTTTAAGAACTGACGTAAATCTCGCATAAAGCTAGGACAAACATGGTAAATGGATTGCATGCTGAGAAAAACATCCAGTTCTGAGACGGGTGGAGAAAACTCACAAACAACTAAATGTATAAATCGATCAGGGGTCTAAAAATGAACAATTAGCCGGGTGGCCGTAAACTTCAAAGGAAGAAACAAACTGAATAGAAGGGATACTACTGAGCATTTTATCAAGGGAGTAACCTCATATTGGTGAATCTAACTTTAAAATGAACATACCGGAGATCAGATTACCAGAAGGTTTTATCGAAACAGGGCAAGGTCAAAATCGATTAATCTGTTGTTGAAACCAATATTAAGTGCGTAGTTGATAGTTCATTTATTTTGCTGACCTCTGACAAAGTAAAGTCCGTAACTCCGTAAGGACGTTAACAACCACCGTCGGAAATGTGCAGAAATTAAGTCTTCTTTAAGACATTAGATGAATTTACATTCTGCGGGGTAAGGTTTTATTGGTACCATATGTATACTGTAACCACAAGAACGATTTATTGGTTAATGACACTCAACAAATACGAGTATCTTGTAAACTTCGACAGAACATCTAGCTACAAAAGCGGTGGAGGCTAAGTTTTTGTTGACAGCTCGTCTGCAGTCTAACTATGTTTATCCTACACTCAATTGTTTCAACATTTGAGTTGATCTACGACAAAAATAACTCGCAACCAACTTAACTGCAAACTTTAGCACTATCCGATTTTATAGTGTGATGTAGGTCAGGGTTCACCGACTTACGTACTCGATGAGTGAAAAAACCACGGAACTGGTCGTAGACTTCTCGTAAAAGTTCTGTTGAATACATAAAATTTACACCACATTAACAGATTAAAATCTTTCTAACTGAAACCGGCACTGATTGAGACAAGTAAATCTACTAATCAATATTTACCTGTTAATTACTTCAGTTTTTGAAGGCTAATGCATAGACCGTAACGAGAGATAAAGTTGATCGTTGACTAAAACGGAAAAAACATAAAGTTGGCTAGCGAAGCCAAATATATTCACCATTAATCATGTGATACAACGATCAGATAATGTGTATTGATTGATGCGAGTAATCGCGAGGACCAACAGCGTGGAATCATTCAGCATACGAGAACAGAATATCAACATCACTAACATCAGTGGATAAAAATCAACGCTCCAGGTACAAGACGAATGAATGATCATCCAAAGAAATTACGTGAGCCATGGGCCAGTGTAGACAGGTGAACCGAGCGATCAACAGATTCAAGTATTGAGTGCAACTACAGTTCTGTTCTGTACTGTAATACATATCGATTGAAACGCATTTTTGGCTTTGATTTCGCAAACTCTGACTCAGCATGGTATCAGAGGTAAGGTAGCCAACATGCCAAATGACAGCCAGTAGTGAACAAACATTGCCTGCGGTTCTGGAGCCGTTAGGCACCAATGAGGATGCATTAACTGAACGCTGGAGACTGTGAAAACCAACTGACACGACTTAACCATAAGGATTCATCCATGCCATTGTCAATTTTCAGAAGCGCGCCAGAAGATGAAGCGTGGCCTGTAGTGGAAAAACCAGACATTAATCCAGATTTGGATCATCACGATGCAAAAGTTGGATCCAGAAATCTGAACAGTTTTGTGGAAGTCATTCAGACACGGCGTATCGCTGTTTCCTGTTCTTTGGCCGAAGCCGCCTCCTGAATGAAGCAGTCAACACATATCATAGAACTCAAATCAGTGGCGTAGTCGAGAAATTCCTGTGATTCCATACTTGATTCGTTCATTCGGCACAGAATCACAGTGAAACTCCAAAACAAAAATATCCCGAGAAGACTTTTCCTACTGAAAAGCCTGTCAGAGTCATGGTGCATCGATAAAAACAAGAGCGGGGAAGTTGTCGAAATTCCGTGGAACCATCTGAGGAGACGAATGAACTGAATGTGAAAAGTTTCAAGCTCCTAAAAAGGGGAAATCCAATTGCGTCAAAATGTTCGCGAATTGTATAACAACAAACACACTCAGCAGAAGAGACCTTATTTAATTTGCCGATGAACTCATAATTAGTTGTAAAATGAATAACAGGCAGAGCAGACGCCACCATAGCAAGAAATCTGTTAAAGGTACTATTATCCACGACTTGGAAATTCACACGAAATGGAAATCGTCTGTACCAGTTTAATTGTTAACAGGCAGTTCGTGATATCCAATGTGACTTAGAGCCCACCGCCAACATTCTCTTAACAAAGTTCAATGGTCAGATTGCGGTGAATGACACCGTTAGCAAGCCAAGAATGTGGAACAGTTTCCAGCTGTGATCAAAAGACTTGACGACAATGGACGCTGTGAGCTCGAACCTCAACACAACGGTGACCCTCAAACTTTTGATCGTCAGTTAAAGTTAGTTTAATCTATAAAGTTACCCATATCGTCCTTTCTGCTTGTGTCATGTTGCCAGTAGTTAATGGTTTGGTTGGAAAGTTTGTGGATGATATAAATATGACCAATTGTATAGTTAGAGGCTGATCTTCATGTAGGGACTTCAACACAAATTCAAATGAGTTAAGATAAAATCCATCCGGAATGGTCCAACATGATTTTCAACGTGCAACAATTCCATTACATGATTGAAATATGGTTCAACTGTGATGAATCCTGACTTCAGCTATCAGAACCAGATTTCATGTAATTAATAAATTTGGTTTATTTGTTTCTCTTACAACAGTGGTTCGACGTGATAGTTTGAAGGGACGAAGAGGTCGATTATCATCCAAAGCACGCTGTCAAATGAATGAGCATATGCACAGTTCAAGCTACGGAGAGTCTGTTTCCGAATCTTATACGACTACAGGTCAGACGTCACCTCATATTCGAAGATCAACTGTTCTGAACAATTCAGCGAATCTTTCGAGAAGACTGATGAATCCAATTTCCGGTTGTCTTGGAAATGGTCAACGAATCAATCCCACATCTACTGTAAACTCTACAGTCACCCTGCTGTCTATGCTTACCAAAGCCTATGAACTCGTCGGTCCAAATGCATCAGATGGATCGGAATTGTCCACTTGTTCCACAAGAGAAGCATGCTTTTTCAATAGCATGGATAAACCCATTGGCACAGACACTCAGGAAGTAAGTGGTATAAAAGCCATGACAGTATCTTCATCCTTTGAATTCATTATTAGCAAAGTTTGCTTTGTAATTATTTGTCCGGATTCTTTCGGCCAAATTATAAACTTAATTATCTGTCATAGGAATATGTACTTATTGCGTGAAAGGTGCTATAGCACCAGCTATCGTAACTGTACACCACTTGCAAAATCATGCTTTAGTCATACACACACACACAAATGCACCCACGGCATAGTGTCACACGGTACTTTGTCAGTCGAACAATCGTCGGGCCGCGTACCCATACTGTGTAAGAAACCGACAACAAAATAACTGCCTGGGTTTTTGGTGGCATCAACAACGGCTTCTTGTGTGTACGCTTTCACAGTGACAAAAATTCCCTGATACGTCAAAGGCGGTAACACAAGTGGAAGAAATCAAGCTCCGTATCAAATATAGTTTGATTACAATTGTTGGCTGGACAAACACGCATAAACTGGGTTAACCGGAAAACTGTTTCAAGAAGTGGGGTTTAAATTCTATTAACTTAATATGACATTGTAATGATACATATCTCATACACATTCAGCTTCGCTAAAACATTGTGTAAGTTTTCACCTAGCCTGAACGATTAAAAGGGGGACCCTGAGACTTATAGCACAATACGTTTTAACTGGTACTTTTATCCCGATGTGCGCAAAAGTTTCCTGAGAACTAATAACTCAAGAAGGTTAACAGTTACCGCGATGGCGTGCTTAAAATAACTGGTCACCGCAAGATGGTTCTTCGACTTATATGTAGAAAAACAGATTGATGGAAACACACACAGTTTCAAACGAGAATGTACCATTTTGCCATAGTGTCTTATGAAGCGATCCAATTTGTAACAGACGTTCTTCAATAAAACACCTAACCGTTTGTGTAATTCGTTTACAGTTTTGCTCTTTGTATATCTTTTTTCCGCTATTCAACCTAAAAAAAATATCCGAAATAGGATCCCTCCAGTACGAAAACTACTTTCAGCCTGTTTAAAAGTTTGTATTTGCGACCTACTTTGAAAGAAACATTGACCTAAAGTGAGTCTTATCCAACCACGATGAAACAGACAGACAGTTCGTTCCTGAAAAACGTAATAATCGGAAGCTTAATCTAGCTAAGGCTTTTTCCTCTGGTCTGAGAAAACAAAAATAATTGTGCATAGTTTCTTCCACGAAAAAGGGAGGAAACACTATGATCTGACTAATATGTTGTGGGTTTCTTCGCTGACAGCTGTTTGCCACTGTGAGCTAACAGACCCTAAGTCAAACCACTTTCCACAAAGCACTCGTTGTGATATATTTCAGTGGCTTTAACATACGATAATACTTACACTACTTACACTACTTATAAAAGTTTCCTGCTATGACGAATTCCTACAAAATGGTTTCATTTCAGAAGCATTAACATCATCAGAGAAACAATCTGTGTTTCGTTCTAGTGAGACTACTATACCTATATCACGAGCGTTGTGTCCGGTAGACCGATTATATTCGTTCAGCATTTATCCTCACTTTCGTGTGGATTAATGTGGTATTTGTTGTCAAATACACAAAGATCCCAGTGTGATAGAAAATATACAGTGATTAGAGTAAGCTTGCTCAAATACACCTCATAATAAACCACATTTTCTGTCAGTCTTTCTTTACCTACTACAAATTATTGTGTCGCCTAAAGCCCGATGTAACCCACTTTAGACCGTAAGTTTAAACTGCAACTTCGATGGAGATCTCCATCCGGAGGTAGGGAAACTTCGTAGATTAGAGATATTGTAGAGTAAGATGTAACCTCAGTTTCCCATTCATACTAGTAATCACCGGACTCCCGTAAGGTTCACACTGTCGGAATCGATTACAGTTTATTGAACAGCAAACCACAGCTGCGACACTGCACACACATATTATATCCCGTTCAAATATATACGACCAAGATTACTGAATTCACAGTGGAAAGTGTCGTTTAATCAATAATGCCGACCGGAATGAAAATAAATGTGTATGTGTAGACAGGAAAGGCAAATATAATGATGTGTTTGGACAAATAAGGCAAATACCACCCACGGTGACATAATTATTTTACATTTGCATTCCTCTTATATCTTTTCTGTGCGCGCTGTATCTAGCCTAACCTCAGTTGAACTAGAACACTTATAATTGTTGTCTGTCGCAGGTTTAGTCGACCACGCACATGTGAATATGTTTGTACATATGTGCATGTAGATATCCATCTGCGTGACTATTAACTTGGAGTGTGAATGATTTGATATATGACACCTGGTGGATTTCTATTGTACACTAAATAGAATGAGATGAGGTGGAGAACCAGTACAGTCAACAGTCATGTGTAGTTTACGAAACACACTTAGATTAATCTGTCCCAGTTGGATAACTTAGTATATGAATTTAAGTGCGAACTGTTTTTTATTAACAATAAACTAGCCATATGTAAAATCAACTTGATAGGCTGGACTACGTGGTTTGTAACTAAATTTTAAAGCCTGTGCGTGACTTTGTTGTAAATTAGCAAACAGTGTGATTTCTGCTCCAAGAGTCAAAACTAAGCGTATCTAAGTTCACACGATGAAATTTATCAATACGGTATTTCACAGAACGGCAAGCCTATGACTTGATATAATTCGATAAGCACTGAAATAGAAAACATTTTTATATTCTGTTGGTCAAGCTTCAGATTACTAAAGTTATTTTTGTAGCTATATGGAAAACAAAGAACACAACGTTTGGCATTGACGGTCTCATAAGTCAAGTGAAATTGGGCCAGGAGTAACCACAAAACGTAGAGGCGGATGAGCATTAGTCAGCGGTTGAAGAAGTTTTTTGAAGTGGATTCGAGAAAGGTCACTAGTAAAACGTATGACGAACTGTGCAAACATTTTCCCTCCATACCCAGGCTGCTATCGCAACAAATTCAATGAAACCAACATAATTCGAAAACGCAGACTCGACAATTGATGTCAAATGACATAAGATTCAAAAACACGTTTTTAGGAGAAGTAACGTGGAATATAATCTTTCCATTAAATAGCAAAATTTTCAGTTTCTTGTTATGCACTCCAGTAACAGTCTTGTTTCATCATTGAGGTTCAAAGTACCTAATAACATTCGGTTCACCTTACACATGGACCCCAATGACCAGTCGACCTCTTGACGTAGATCTTTTTTCAAGTTTCATATTAGGTACTTTAAAATCTCATTTTTAGATGCTGCTCAATTTGATCTCTTTTATTTAGCTTGTTTCCTCTGCCGTTGTGGCCATGCCAGCTGGCTATGTTTCTTGTAGTAATTTTGTTGTGAAAACATATTTGGAGCGAACAAACTGTCAGTTTTAAGCTAAACGTTTGGTCACTTTTGATTAGTAATATGGCCAGTTAAAGTTAGCTGCAGTCAAGAGGATCGACGAAACCGCTTCTATGTCATCTTATTTTGTGACTGGTTGATTAGTAGTCTCTGAAAGACCGATAAAGAGCGCACTTCTTTCACTGTGTATTGCATGAGTACTGCTCAATAAGTGATCTATACGCAAGGTGAATCACCAGTAGTTTCATGTATTATGGCTCCAACTATGTCATGTGGAATACACCTCATCCTTTCATTATGGAGTATTATAACTAAACTGTTAGCCCCCAGTGGATGAAATTCCCATCAAACGAGGGAGCTTAGAATCGTGTTATTACGAAAATAGATCTTAGGTGCTATTGCATATCGTACGTTGTATATAGTGTTTTTCATATATTTCTCGTCAAACTGAACGCCATTAGTTGCCATTCGAACATGATAAAGAAGAAGTCATTTTGTATATAGATTTTTTCCACTTTGCAATGTGATGAAAATTCCAGGATCAACATAAATTCAATGTTAACCACTGAATGATACTAAAAACGAATTAACATTACTACTGGTCAATTTAAGCATCAAATCGCCGATGACTGTTTTACTGGAAAGTCAGTTAGCGTAGAGCACAAATTTAGGAGACAAAGGTTAGGTTGCAGAGTCTACAGCATAGACAAGCTTCAATGTTTAAAGAGTATGGAAAAGTGGTTTTTAATATGTTTATTCTCATATTCGATGCGAAAAGTTTATGAATCCATACCATAGTCTGGTAACTTATATCCTCCCGATTACGTCATTTATATGATGTTCACACCATCGAATGTTGCTTCGTTTGCTCTCTTTATGAAAGCTCCATTTAATTGCGATCTTATTTGTTTGAAATGTGAACTTTCGGACTGCCAGCTGCTCCGCTGGCTTGTCTGCACCTTGATGAAATAACGCTGAGCTAACTTGGGTTTCGTATCGTTTGCAACTTTCTCTCATCATCTGATAGCAAGCAATCTCTGCTCATACATGATCTGTTGTCAGAAGTTTCAATAAGAAGGATGGTTACGAATTGAATAACGCCATTTTTTAATTGCGGCCTTCGGACGGTATTCTGAACCGATTCTCTGCGAAAATGCATGAGTAGTCCACAGCTTTTCACAGATCCTGACAGTTAAAACTAATAGATAGAAAATTTAAGCAGTTTTTTGTACATTCCATTATATACTTAGTCGTTTGAACGGACCTATGGGCAGACATATTAATGGGCTTGGTAAGGATGAGTCAAGTTAACAGAATCTAAGTATAAACAATATAAAACAATGTGATAAAACTGGTTAGAAGAGTAATGATCCAACAACCCACCAGGACGCTTATAACAACACTGATCAAACATCTGTCAGACAACTACAGTGAAGAGACGAACGTAGCCCTCTATTAAAATTAACGGTTTGATATTCAGAACATGTGAAGACCGTACTTGATATTCTGATAGAGCGGTGTTTACCGCACAACTCCGAAAGCTTAATGATTGCTAACCGCAAACAATGAGGCTCATCGCATGTTGCACATTCAGAAAGTTAGACGTGAATTCACCAGCTGTTTTAGTAGAAGACAGTTTGGACAATAAGTGGTGTGAACAAATCAATAAACTAGAATCAGAGGTACGTTCAAATGTGTACCCGTTGGCAGTACTTTAGCCTTGCAGTTTGTTGTCGCAACATACTGTGTAATTAATGAACCAATTAAATTGCTTTGCTACGCAGCAAATAAAAGTGACGGCTTTTGCTATTCATGTGACATCGTTAAACTTTACAGTAACTGGCCTCTATTTACTTCTAACAAGTTCTTTCCGACTGCATCGATTTTGTTTGGGTATCTCTGGTAATTGTAAGTGACGCAAAACTACGAAGGCTTTGTGGAATAGCAATAATAAGAAAATTCCTATCGACATGATGTGTCCTTTGTGGAAAATGAAGGTATTTATTTGACAAATGTGTTTCCGTCTGAGGAGACGGTTACTTGAGTCACCTGTAACCCCATCGACATGCGAATCTTGAAGCAAGTAAGATGGATTTAATCTGACTATGACTAGTTTTGCAATATTGTCATACAATGTAATTCACCGGTATGGATGTATACTGTCTACTGATAATTGCTTACCATTTGTCTTGATAGTACACAACCAACACATTGGTCGAAGTTCACACGATGAAGTAAACAAGATTGTCTGATTGTCATTCTGACTAAAGGATAGCGATAACACTTAGACAATATTTGCTTGCGTATGCTTATAGTCAAAGTGGCATGAAGTCACGCCAGTCGGGGCTAACCAGAATTCAAATAACGAGTATCAGGGCCGAGGAAATCCCGAATAATACAGCAGTATAATCATCAGCATCATCTTACGTCAGAAAAAAGTTAAAGAATTATGGGGAGTAGTGTTACATTCTAAATGGTGAAGGACTACAAACTATTGATCACGTATACTTTGAATCGATGTGTTAAGAGGCGATAGGGCATTAGGTTCATGTTGCAACTGCTATCCAGATTTCAAAATAAAAGTTCTGTATTCCTTCGCTTCCTCGTGTTTGGAAAAGTTAATGTTTGCGAAGTACAACACAAACAGTTCTGCAATCCGTTAATGGGTTTTGGGTTAGTGTGGTACCGGGGGTTGTTTCCAAACATGCCTTAGGCTAGATTCTCGTATCAAGTTCTTACATGACAGAGATATGTACGAAAATTGTTTACAGACAGATGTACGTGCTTTGGTGATACATCCTTCCACTGACCTGACAAGTTTGCCATGCTACTTCTTCCTGAGGAACTGGACAATCTACAAGACCAAACAGTATTACATTCATGGTTTTGATTTGTTTACCAGTTCGAAGGATGTATTCAGTGTTTTGTTAAAAGTATTCTTCGACGGAGTGTTTTTACCATGAAAGCTTTCTTCTTGCTGACAGCAATATAGTAGCCTAAACGTTTGTGTTTATATCGCCATATCTGCACCGTGAGCGTAATGAATCTTGCGTCAATATGCCTAGCTAGATTCAAAAAAATGTTTGTGGGTTCGAGTTTGTGAGTCCTTAAACTCTATCAAAAAGTGTGAGACTCCAATGATAGAATTCAATCCTGAAACAACCAGATCGATTATATAGGGTAAGAAGTATTTAACCATAAAAGCATATATTAAGGCTTTCCGTACAAAAATTAGGAAAAAGAGAATAACTTTGGATTGAGAACGACATAGAACCTTCAGTTTAGAGTGCATCAACAGAGTTAAGAGATTTAAAACGTAGCAGGCTTTCGCGACTTAAGTGTTTGTGTCGTTTGGTGTATGAAACACTGAGTTCCCTTTAACCACTTCATCAGAGCAGAAAGAAGACATGTTGCGATATGTTAACATTTCATTTACTCTTATCAGTCGCAAACGTAAAATATGCCAGTTATATAAACTATACAACTAAGGACAAACAGGGACTAGACACGCCTACAAACACACAAATTATTATGTACTCACGATCATGGCAACCCGATAGGTTGCCTCAACCACTTCTGTGCACACAACGTAGGCTGGTAAGTTCGGATGAGCATTGCTTCGCAGAAAGCTAACAGATTCGGGTTTCGATTGCGCAACAATAGCTTGAATTAGTTTAGTGGGTCAACTTGGTGACCTGTTGTCATGAGGTGTTTAGCAATCGATGAGGTTGGATTTCGAGCCGTCAGTGCACCAAGCTGAGGTTGATGCGTCATCTCTTGTTTCATCCACTTCGGAATGTGTTTGACGACTCACTGATATAGTTGCCGATCTGTTCTGCCTATGTAAACTTCACTGTAACTGCAAGTGAACTGGTACACAACATGGGAAACAGAACAATCTGACAAATTACTTTCGCGATTGCGGAGAACTGGTCCTCTGGTGGTTTGTAATAAGCGCAACTGCGCAGCCGCATACGTTTGAACCAGAGCAGACTTTAATTTGTGCTTTATATCGTTGGCTAGATGGTCACCTTTGAATGGCAAAAACAAGAAAACATCCTTCTTTTGTGCCGTCACTATGGGCTCAGTGTTCTTCTTCACTGTGTTATGCGCCTCAATGAATTTGTCGGGGTATCCATTTGCTAGTAAAGTTTGTCTCAGCAACTCCTGCTCTGCCTGCAGTATATCCGGGGTGCAAATACGTTTGGCTCTGTGAAACAGTGTTTTAACCAATCCCCGTTTGTGCGCAATAGGAGGAAAAACTGGAAAACCGAGGATATTGACCACCCCATGTCGCTTCGCGATGAACTGAGCTGCAAAATGCAATCCGCACGTTTTGTTATGAGTACATCCAAAAAAGGTGAACTATTGTTCGATTCAACTTCGTGAGATAAAGATAAGTTGGAGTGAGTATCATTTAGTAAGTTGAAAAACAAGTCAAAATGAGGAACTTCAGTAGAAATTAAAATATCATCAACGTATCGTTTGTACAATAACGATTCAGCTGTATAGTCTGAGACTTGCAGCTCAATTACTCCTAAGAGGATATCCGCTAGTGTTGGGCATAAAGGACTACCTATAGCAACACTGCCTGTCTGTTTGTAAGCAAGTCCCTCAAAATTGAAACGAATGTTTTCTGTACATAACAAAATAAGATCTTTGAGGTATTCAAATGGAATGCCTATATCACAGTTTTGACTCGAAATAAAGTCCTAAAAAACCAACTGTCTCACGAAGGAGAACATTTGTAAAAAGAGAATCAACATTCATGTAATATATTAATTGGGTACTTAGCGAAGTGTTTTCTAAGAATTCAGCTAGTTCGAAAGAGTCCTTCAAGCAATGTGGGGTTAAGACTTTACGGATGGGATACAAAATATCCACTAGCCAACACGCAACTTTATGATAAGCAGAAGTGTTCATGCACAAGATCGGACGCAGAGGTGTACCATCCTTGTGTACTTCTGTAGCACCTCTCAATCGGGGTTTTTTCGTACCGATTGCTTTTAACTGTCTATACTGAGCTTCAGATATGTGTGCACAAAAGTGGACGAGACAACCTAACGGGTTGCCATGATCGTGAGTACATAATAATTGGTGTGTTTTTAAGCGTGTCTAGTCCCTGTTTGTCCTTACTTGTATGATTTATATAACTGGCATATTTTACGTTTGCGACTGATGAGAGTAAACGGAATGTTAACATATCGTTTGCTCTTTTAAATTGAAGCTCTACAGTGTCAACTTAACCTACTTGTGCCACTTCGTTGACTTTTACTTGCAAATTATTCGGTAATCCACCAACCTGAGACACTCAGGGCACTAAAGACATAGACCACCTGATTAACGTTCAGTCTAATGAAATATTATATACCGCACTTTCAGATGCAGCATTACGTTTATCATATACGAGATTGGTTAGTAAGTCGTTAAGGACCGATCACTCTTAAGCAGCAAAGACAGTGTACAACACTTTCGAAGTTGCTATTACTATGAACACAAGAGTCCTTAATTTACGGTGAGTTAGGCAGCTTCTTGCTGAGGTACACACACTATCCTGATCTGCTGGGTAGACTTCGCGCCTTGATGCTACTTAGTATTCTTCACCAAAGGTTACAGAGAAATTCCCTCCATTTCAAAAATAGAAAAGCATCACATGTTTGTGTGGACACCTGTATTCTCAAGTCCGTACACATTTATGGTGTCATCTTGTTCGATGAAGAAACCGTTACAATTTAATTGCAGACATGGGCAAAGAAGGCAATAACCGAAACATCTACCAGGGCCATGAACTTCTTCACTATCACTGGTACGTACTAGAGGTAGTTTGGTTGTTATGAGTTGAAAATCTATTGGAAGTGAAAGCAGCTCTCACAATCTCATGATGCTTACATGTGCATGTCTTAGACCCTGATTGGAGTTAAATTTCTACTACGCCTTCAGGAGAAAATTATGTTGACTATTATACCAATGACCTCGCATTTGGTGTGATCGAATTTCCTTACGTCAGCGCTCAATTATATTTGCTTGTAGGTAACAAGACAACAAGCGTATCTACTCCTGAGATGATCGCACGTTTTGAGCCACACACACACACAAACAAAGATGACTGAGCTTTTACACATGAAGATTGTGCCATGCCTGTTACGAGATCATAAATGCAGCGATCTACATGATTGTCTACCGAAATCGCTGTTAAAGTAAAAATTCCTTTGGTATCATGGATATGCATTAACGACGAACTCTAGCAGAAGGAAACTCGAGTCTTATGCTTCTTTTCGAAGAGGGCTGAGTGAAATTCGCAGTAGAACGCCAGAGTGTGTGTTATTCAGTTCATAATGTCTTCTGCTGTTTTAAGCAATCAGAATAACACCCTGTTTTTTATCGGTCGGCTCTTTATGCTTGATTTAACAAACTACTTACATCATAACACTATCATACTATAATTCATTATGGTTATTATAAAACCACAATAGGGTAAGTCGTTTTCTTTGGTCTGTCAGGACAAAAATGGTAGTCTGAGCATATAATTTTACACTCACGACTGAGCTCATTCCAGGCGGACCAATTCCCATGGACTGGGCAAACGACATCATCTACTGGCATAAAAATCATCGCCTAACTAGTATCCCTCGTGTCTGGATCAGGTCAACTTTAAGATTATTGCCCCCTTATCTCACGTTAGCGTAATGCCCGTCAAATCGGTACATATCGTCTCAATAAAAGTGAGAGGTTATGGCTGCGTCCCACCTGAAAGGCTAATACATGCATTTTTATATCACCATCTTGTACCCTCCATGAACGCTGTCACCAGCTACAATAGGCAACAGATCCAAACGTCAATGTGATGAATCTGGCCCAGCGCACTTAAATGATCTATAGTCTGTGAGATTTGATAAACTAACAGGGATTGAATTGTGGTAAGTCTCGATCTCCACTGGAATCAAACCAGCGACTGAAATAACCGCTTCTAGACATTGCATAACTTGGGTATAGCCAATATTCCGTCAAACACCGTCGTGCATGCTTGCGGATGTGTGACTATTTGTCTGCAACCATAAGCGAAAGAAAAATCTGACTCACTTTAGGATATGGGCATCCTTGCGTACGAAGGACGTTTCAAATTGGAGCATGCATTCGCATGTATCCAAATTTGGTGACTCACGTTCATTTGCTACTGCGTAAAAATGATCGGTAATGTTTCCCTCACTCACGTCAGGAGTAATCGAAGTGATTAAAAATTCGTTGAGGTGGATGCAACCGTAGAAAATTTAGGCAGCATATATGTATTCGATAAAATCTCATGCTTCCTTATGCATAGAATTACAAAAATAATATTAGATTTCCGGTTCCGTACTGGTCAAAATTTCTGGTTATCTCATTTTTTCTACGATGGTGAAAGCCAGTGTATGAAGCTGAAGTAAAAATTGGACCTGAGTTTCTCAAACCAGAGTTCGTCACTAGTGCTGACTGGAACTTGACACCTCAACTTTTGAAGGCAATCGCCTGTCCAATGTCATCCAGAAGACATATAATAGGCGTTATTTGAAAAAGATTCAATTGTAAAAAATCAGGATTTCGGCCAGGTTCCAATCAGCGACGAGTAGATAACAGGGTCTTCATATGACATTTCTGAACCCACGGCGTGCCTACGTAGCTCAGCGGGTATGCCATTCCCGTAATTGGTCCGAATCTAACCGAAGCCCTGATTTTTCATAACTACGTCTCTTCCAAACTGTCATATCTGCCAAATTACTTATTAGTAAGCGTCCTGTCAGATAAGCTCTTTAACAAACAAACGGAACAGAACAAACTTGTAATCATATTGGAACTTTCCCGATAAAATTCAACATGTAACCACTGTTTTTAGCACACAACCGTGGATATTTAACCGTCTCGCAACAGGTTAACTCAAGATCGGCTACCAAATAAGCTCGAGCAGAACGAATACACACAGGGACTGCAACTGTATTGCACGGTGGGCTGAGTTTCTGAAGCGAGTACGTTAACACAACGCGTTTGCGTCGCCGTACTAAATGTGTAAGTATACATGTCTTTAGGTTCCAGCATTTCATAAGCTTATGTGACTCTTCACAGCAACAAAACAAGTGTTTGGAAGTGAAATAAACTTGATTGATTAAGCCTTTTTTTACCACATTCGAGGTAATGCTCAAGGTGGATAATAACTTCATTGTTTTTTTGTAACTGTTGACTGAACATCAGGATAAATTTTTAAAAATCGGCGACTCCGTATTATATTCCCATGCCCAAAATTCATAAAAGTTGGCCACGAATTAAAGCCAGTTAAAAAATGAAAAACTTGCATCTATCAGCAATTGAAACTTCACTCGACAAAATTTATCACATCAACTTTACTAAGAAGTACTTGATAAAATTCTACTAGCTGACCGGGTAATCATTGTCTTCCAACGAGATGGTTAAGACAACTTAGAAATTACTTGAAAGAATGCAGCAAATCAAAGAACCAATTTTAAGACTGTGGAATAGAAATAATCATCGTGTTTGCATTACGTGCTCGATAACAAGAGTTCTCACTCCAAGGGGTACATTCTGCTGATGAGTTTTAACTCAAGCAGAACTCAAGTCCAATGAGTTTATTTTAAGTATATCTGTCAGGAGGTTTTTCCGAATGAAAAGTAGATGTAATCACGTGTGGGTAATAACAGTAAAATTCCCCACTAGTTATTAGCTATAAATGATTGGGTGAAACGGATGAAAATATGACAGAGTCACTGGTTGTCGCGCCTCTCTTCTATAAAACTGTGTATGTGGAAAGCATCAATTTTTAAAATGTCACAGGTTGTCACTGTTGTTTAAGTTTAATTAATCAAGCACAGATTACTCTCGAGTCACCTAGCTGTCTTGAGGTCGCGAATTTTCTGGACACATCAAGGACCGGTGGAAATAATAGCACCACCACTTTTAGGGTTCTGAAGCCCAGACAGATATATTCAATATCAGAAGTACAAGAAATATTTTCAGATGAGTATTATACAAGCCTCAGACAAATATATTTCTTCCTGATAGACTCTGGTGTATTCGGTGTTGAATGGAACTTACATTTTAAGGCTCCTCACATGAGGTTATTTCTATACCACCTGCCCAGTCACCAACGCGCTGGTGGCGGAAAAAAGGTGGTTCAGCGGTGGCGTAGTCATGTGAAATGAATCATGTCCAAGGTCACAATGCACCTGTAGGTAGTATCCTCATCCCTTATAGTCTGTATAGCCTCTGACTACTGGGGATGAGTGAACTTTTAAACAGGTAGGCTGAATGGAGTTGACTGTTCATTTTTCCACAGAAGTAATCTATGAAGTATGAAGAGGTGTTGATAGAAACAGGCGAAAGTCGTTGAGAAGTTGTTTTACTTACGTAAATTTTCTCTAACTCAACATTTCATCTGCAAACATCATCATTTTACAATTCTGAACACACACACTTCAGGGCTTTCTGTAATGGATTGCCCCTATTCTCTCTGTCAGTTTTATTAGCGCCGACTTTTTACTCAATTCATTTACTATTTGTGACGTAGGTTTACAAAAGGTAACAACTAAGTTGTATTCCGTATCATACTTGCACACATTCGTTCACCATTGAGAAAAATCGATTGGCATGTATCCAATCTCTACTAGCTACAAACCGGACTTTTCATCAACTGAATCAGCTCCAGATGATGATGTAAAGTTTTCCACAACAAACCTAATCTTAACTGCATGATGAGTGAATTGTTTAAAATCTGGCTTGACACTTTCAACAACATTATTTGATCTATGTTTTTGTGTTCACTTTTCATTGTAAGCAGTCGGCAGCCAGGGAATCATACGATCTGGCAAAAATTTGCAATGCAATTCAAAAATCGATACATGAAATTCGTCGGTATGCAGAACTAGTTCCCGGGTTCACTTCATTGAACTCAACCGACCGGGAGATCCTTTTGAAAATGCATTCGCTGGATTTGTTGAGTTTGCGTTTGGCTCTAAGGTGAGTAATTTTTCCAGTCTTCACTTTTATGTCATGTAGAAAAGCAGACCCATCATTTCACATCAAAATGTGTA